>JAGGAV010007978.1:0-24710 GCA_017657295.1 Termitomyces sp. DKA64 | reverse complement strand
CCTCCCAGGTCTGGAGGAGGATTTTTAGTCAAGTGGCAGATGAGATGTACACCTCCATTGCCAAGTACTAACCAGTTTGCTTGTCTGTCAATGGAAAATGAAATTGCTTCCCTCAATATTGACAACCCTAAGACAAAAGAACCCCAGTACTCCCCTCCAGATATACAAATACTAACTCTGGACTCCAAGCTGAGCTCCCCAATGCCTGTCAGGCCCCATCCATGCTGCCCCACCTGGGAACACTGATTGCCCCAGTAGTACATGGTAGCTGCAAACCCCTTGGCAAACTCCTTGCACCTCAATATGGAGATTGAGACCATGAACACCCAGCAGGCCTGTGGAGTCACCACTCTCCTGGATAGTGGCACCACAGGGTTGTTCCTGGACTCAGAGTTTGTTAAGCACCACTGCCTGACCATGCAGCTGCTGTCCCAGCCTATTCTGATGTTCAATATTGATGGAATGCCCAATGAGGCTGGGGCCATCAACTCCACAGTCAATCTTGTCCTCTGCTACCAGAACCATGCAGAGTGGGCCATTTTCACCATCACCAGCCTAGGCACACAGAACATGATCCTTGGGTTCACCTGGCTTTAGAAGCACAACCCCAAAGTAGACTGGGCCCAGAGTGAGGTGACTATGAGCCAATGCCCCAGGAGGTGTGCTACCTGTGCCACCAAGGTCAGAGAACAGCACCAGGCTGAGGTTCAAGAGTGCATGGCCATTTGGGCTTGCTGTGTTTATCTGGACCCCCTGCCCTGGGCATTCCCTCATGGAGAGGCCCTCTATGAGGATGACTGGAGTGGTGGCAGGGCCCCAGAGGAGGATCTGTCAGGGGAGTTTTGCAACTTGCATGATCCAGAGTCCTCAGACAAAGCAGTGGAGATTGGAGATTGGATATATGCCATCACCCTACACCCCTCACCCTCTATTGCAGAGATCTGGGCTAGTCAGACCACCTCTCAGTGGCTGGCCCAGGGATTTGTGGTGAACTCCATGCCCCAGGAGCTTTGGGACATTGTACCTCCATATCTCCATGCATTCAAGGATGTGTTCTCCAAGGCCTCTTTTGACTCACTTCTGGAGTGCAAGCAGTGGGACTATGCCATTGAGTCAATGCTGGACTCCAAGCCCACAAGCTGTAAGGTCTATCCACTGGCACTGAGGGAGCAAGACAAACTTGATGCCTTCCTGCAGGAGAACCTAGCCTCCAGTTGCATTTGCCCCTCCAAATCCCCAATGACTCCTTTGGTCTTCTTTATCAAGAAGAAGGATGGCTCCCTACAACTGGTCTAGGATTACTGGGTGCTTAATGCCATGATGGTGAAGAACCACTACCCTCTCCCCCTCATCTCTGAGCTCATCAACAATCTCTGGGGTGCATGGTACTTCACCAAATTGGACATCTGGTAGGGCTACAACAATGTACAGATCCAGGAGGGAGACAAGTGGAAGGCTGCCTTCCAGACTGACTGGGAATTATTCAAACCTCTTGTCATGTTCTTTGGACTCACCAACAGCCCTGCCACCTTCCAGACAATGATGAATGACATCTTCCAGGACCTGATAGCTGAAGGTGTAGTATGTGTATACCTTGACAACATACTCATTTACACTAAAATGCTAGAGGAGCACTGCCAGGTCATGCACATTGTCTTGGAATGCCTCTGCCTTCACCAACTCTACCTCAAACCAGAGAAGTGTGAGTTTGAGCAAACCTGGATTGAGTATCTCAGGTTGATCATCTTGCACAGAGCTGTGGAGATATATCTGATGAAGGTGGCAGGTGTTGCAGAGTAGCTGGAGCTCAAGAACAAGAAGGAAGTGCAGGACTTCTTAGGGTTCACTAACTTCTACTGGAGGTTCATCCAGGATTTCTCCCATCATGCCCAATTACTATTTGACCTCACTGCTAAGGATGCCACCTGGAGATGGCAGCCTGGAGCAGACAGCTTTTGACAATCTCAAGCACACTGTCACTTCTGCACCCATCCTCATTTTCCTGGATGATGACTCCCCCTTTGAGGTGGAAGCCAATAGCTCTGCCTTTGCCACCTAAGCTGTTCTGTTGCAACAATCTTGGGAGGACAGAAAGTGGCACTTGGTGGCCTTCTACTCAAAGAGTCTGAATGTGGTCAAATGCAACTATGAAATCTATAACAAGGAGATGCTGGCCCTCATCTGGTCCTTCAAGGAGTGG
The DNA here is from genome assembly GCA_017657295.1 of Termitomyces sp. DKA64. Taxonomy (NCBI): domain Eukaryota; kingdom Fungi; phylum Basidiomycota; class Agaricomycetes; order Agaricales; family Lyophyllaceae; genus Termitomyces; species Termitomyces sp. DKA64. Next base: position 22,510 of record JAGGAV010007978.1, on the reverse strand, counting down.
CAGCATTTCCTGGAGGATACACAGCATAAGTATGAAGTATAGATGGATCATAAGAACCTCAAGTATTTCTGGATGGCCAAGAAGCTCAATTGCTGACAGGCCCAGTGGTCCCTCTACTTAGCCAACTTTGACTTTTTGCTGCACTACAAGCCAGGCCAGAGCATGGGGAAGCCAGATGCCCTGTCCCAGAGAGCAGATCATGGCACTGGGGGAGATGACAACAGTAACATCATGCTCCTCCAACCCAAGTTATTTGTGATTAAAGCCATGGAAGGCCTAGCCATTGAGGGTGTGGAGGTGGAGGTCCTTCAGGACATCAGGCAGGGGAGCCAGGACAGTCTGCAGGAGGAACTTGTCACTCAAGCAGCCAAGGCACTCAAGTCTGGATGTACCACTGGCATCAAATCAGTCTGTGTGGACAAATGGGCCCTCCACTAAGCCACATGGCTTAGTGGAGTGTCTCCCAACATAAAGTAAATCTAACTGACCCAGATGGCAGTGAATCAACCCCTAGTGGTGGCAATATCCTGGCATGAAGCCTTTGAGCCCAAATTTGATTATGATTGGGAGAAACATCATGAGCATGCAGTTACTGACCCTGGCAATTCCAGGACAGAGGGGGGTATCCACCAACTGGATGGGTCAGGTTTACTTTATGTTAAGGGCAACCTCTGGAGGCTGTGGCTAAGTCACACAACTGGCAGAGGGAGATCCAAAGTTTCTTTAGTACTGTACAAGAGTCTATAGACATAACTACTCACCTGGCAGAGGGAGATCCAAAGAGAACAAGTCTAAGGAGCTTCCTGGCCAGGTGTGATGCTTCAGGAAAACTTCTAACCCTAACCCAAAGGTGCAAACTCCGGAAATTACCATAACTCTGGATATTGTACCAAAAATGGAAATCTATCATAAATGGCCTTGATCTCCACACTCATGCTACATAACCATATAAGAATATGACCAAAAGATAGCTCTTGGTTGAAAGTACTTGTCACCAGAGAATGGGAGGGCAAGGATGACAGGCAGGCTCAGAATAAAAAAAAAAAACAAACCAGAGGGTCTAGTGTGAACAGTCTCCCAACATTGAGTTCTGAAAACAAGGCCCTAACTGAGCACAGCAAAGTTGGGGGCTAGGACTAAGTATTGAGTTGGAATGTTCAAGCCCTTACTAAGTGCAGCAAGGCTGGGGCTGGGTCTCAGTCAGGGTTCTTATAAGGGCAACCTCCAGGAGCCATGGCTCAACCATGCAACTAGCAGAGGGGAATCTGAAGTTATATTAGGAAGGGTCATCAATGATACAATGGTAACTAATCACCTAGCAGAGAGGATCCAAAGAGAACAAGTCTAAGGATGCCCACTACTCAGTGTGGCACATCAGCAGGCAGCAGAGGCATGAGAACAACTGTACAGATGACTGGAGTTAATGCTAATGCAAGCTCCAGGGAAGGGAGTGGATCAAGGAGAATCAGTGTAGACTAAAAATGGAAGTCCCCTGACAGTTCTGGGGGTGAGGCCTCTCATTAGATGGACACAATGCCAAAAACACAGGGGCTATGACACTTAATCTACTGTACATGGCAGATGGTATTGAGATGGATATTGGATAAACTTGAAGTCTCGAGTTCAAATCCTAGACAAATGCCACACCATAGCCAGTGCATCTCCTTTGAGTAGCTATAATGACCAAGCTACGTGACCAATTACTTAGGACTGGTTATCTGCTAATTATCTGCCCGAAACAGATGTACTGTCACCTTCATTCTTGTATTTGATGAGGCTGAAGAATAGCTTCAAATGATGAAGGCTGAGCACGGAGTACTGATTGTTCAAATCCCCGTATAAAGTACACTCGTGTGATCTTATAAACCAAACACATCTTTCGAGCACATCACTCTCATTCTACGACAATTCCTTCAGCGCTTATCACCCTCATTCCACGGCAATTTCTTCAGCGCTTCCCTCAGGAAAAAGTGCAGTGCACACGAATAAAGAGTCATAACAGCAAGGAGTGACTACGTCCATCACTACCGAATCCTCCGATAAAATAACAAGTACGCAGCCTTATTCTCATCCTCATGTTGAGGCACAAAGACATCCTCCAAGCGGACATCGGAGACAAGCTCGTCGTCGATACGCATCCACCCTTCCGCAGCATTACGCCCCGGATAAAGAACATCCAATGTATAGTGTCCGCCGGACGCGGACTGGCCATGGTGATATAAAGCTATGTAGTAAGACGATTCATTAGAGTAGGAATTGATTTCGAATGAACAGGAACATACCTCCAAAGAGCTTATACCGCGCTGCTGGTGGCCGTCGCAGTGCTGGTGTCATAACATCACCACCAACTTCCAGCTCTTCATCCCACTGCACTGCCTTCCCCACCTTTACAACACCACCCACATTTTTATCATAGAAAAACCGCTTGAAAGCAATGACCAACACGGGCGGGAGCGCTTCCAACAAATGTTGGATCGACGCATGACGCGCGGAGTCAAGCTCAAGGGGCTGCGGGGCAGCCATGTGTGCGAGAGCATCCCTGACGGTGCGTACTGAGTCTGTTTGGATGTCGAGGCGGAGTGCTCGCCATGCTTCGATTGTTGACGAGTCTTTTTGGCCTGGTGATTTCAACGTTGAGCGGACTTTACCGCCGAATATACGGGTGATGGGCGTTTCAACTGCTTTTATCTACGTGTGGGTGATGAGCTACTGCATACAGATGGCAAACAAAGAGAGGAAAGAAAGAACGTACTGTCCGAGTGATAACCGTCCTATTCCGCTTCCCAACTTCCAACCACCCATCTTCCCTTTCCTCCTCCACCTCTCTCTCCTCCACACCATTCTCCACTTTCTTGGCTTTCGCTTTCGCCTTTTTCACAGGTGGTGGTGACCCCGAGAGCGCCTGGACGACAGCAAGTAGTTCTTCCTCGAGCGCATCAAGGAAAAATCCAAGGAATTCCTCAGCATCCTCTTGTTGTCCACTACGCATTCCGTCGAACATTGTCTTCTCCTTCATCGCGTCGTACACATAGCTCGGTAAGAATGCTGCTTCGCCGTCGTCTGCTTCGCCGCCACTCTCATCACGCTCCTTCCCCTTTCCTTTACTACTCATGGTGTCATTGACCTTAGCACCACGGTCCACCCTCCTTGGAGCCGGAGAAAACTCGCGTACAAACTCGACCATGGCGTCGACGAGTGGCGTTGGGCCCTTCACCTCCTTCTCGCCACCTGTACGGAACCCGAATGCGTACCGCCCAAGTTCGGTGAATAGGCGATGGAACGGCGGGCAGAATAGGAGGACTTGGAGGACAGAGTTTGCGAAGCACATGTTGCCGGAGTTAATGAGACCACGAGGGCGAATGACAGGGACGCTACCGTTTTCTGGTGCAGACGTGAGGAGGACTAGGAGCTCATGACGTTTCGTATGTGGGAGGGAGAGGGCTGGATGGGCAAATGTTGTTTGTTGTAGGAGATTTGAGCCGACATTTGAAGGCGCTGGCGAAGGTTGTTGGGGTATAGAAGCAGGAACGGAAATACCGACGACGTTAGAGGTAGGGAGACGTCTTTGTCCAGAGGCAGGAGCTGAAGAGGTGGATTGCAGGAGAGAAGCCCATGATTTTTTTTGTACATGCGGGACGGGCGTAGAAGTGGGTACAGGTTCCGCTGTTGTTGAAGATGAAGATGGTACAGCAACAGGAGAAGTTGGCGAAGCAGAAACAATCTTAGATGCATTGTTGTCCAGTGAAGCTGAAAGTGATGTAACGGAAGTGGCAGGGGAGGCGACTGCTGGGGTGTCCGGGTCTGTAGTTTCTGTCACGCTTGATGATGGGACGGTTGAGGACGGCGCAGCTTCAGACGGGCCGACAGGAGATTCAGAAGTATGCGCATTTTCAGGCCCAGGCTCAGAGTCAAGTTGAGCTTCGTTTGGCGGTGACGGGTATGACGAATCCGGTTCAAGCTCTTCAATTAAGAGGACGGGTGACATGGGCGGAGTGGGTATTTCCAGAGCATGCTGTATAACATGAGCTGGCGGCATAGCACCTGGAGAGATGATGATTCCTGGCGCTTGAGATGGGTCCTGCGGTCTTCGAGACCATACTGCCCATTCCACGACCGGGTTTGGTACTTTAGGTTGAGATGGTGGTGGTGGTAATGGTGGAGAAGAAGGGAATGGCGGTGGCGCAGGATTAGGCGGTGAAGGGACAGGTATGGCAGCAGGAGAATGAAGCGCAGATGAGTGGTGCGAATTAGGAATAGAAAACGTATCCGGTGGAGGCATAAAGAGCTGTTTTGGAAGCGGTAAGAGCATCACTCCATTTGAATACAAGCTGGGTGTTGAAAAGGGCTCTGTGAACGTCGCAGACGACGGCGACGACGACGACGGATCGGGATACATCGTGGCCGTTGGGATCCTAGGAGATTTTTAATGATGTAGTCTATGGTCAATCAGAGTAAGACTTACAATGCGGATATTCCAGTCAGCTGTATAGCTGACTTTCCGGCTTTCCGTGTTGGATGTGGGCCTAATCGATGACAACGACGCTGGGCAGAGCGGGTTGGGAAACTTTTTGTTACCGTCAGCAATTAGCCGACACTGCCAAACATACTCAAATACAAAAACCTACATGTTTATCCAGGCCAAACCTCTTTCTTCACCCCTGATAGCTTCACTACATCGAAAGGGGATGATCAGGAATGATACATATTTTTGGGCACTCCGATGGACTAAAACACTATCCTGACATTGGACTGAAACGAGACCCAACATCCGGGTCGGCCGAGTGACTCTGGTACCCTGATGGAAGGTCTTCAAGTCACACGACAAGTACGTTATGCGTAATCATGGACATGCTCGAAATCTACTGGAATATCGGGCACCTTTTATACCTAATTGAAAGTTCTACAGTCACAAGACAAGTACGTTATGTGTAATCATAGACATGCTCGAAATTTACCGGGACAGAGATTTTTGGTCAAAAACAGACTTGAGGGTGGGAGCAGCTAGACTTGGACACACCAAATATAGCATATACTGACAATTTTTTCCGCGGACTGCGAATGCTCAGCGATGGCTGTCACCAAAGAACAGGCAAGGAAAAATCCACACATTCAATAGTTTGCACTCCGCATTATGTTTCGACATATTCTGCAACAGCTGGGCGCCAGCGATTGGCTTCTTCAATGCCTGGTCGTCCATTTCATGTGCGTCTGCTTTTTCGCGTGTTATCATGGATATTCTTGTTTCAGCCGTGCTTTCTAAGATACAATGCTGCGGCCTTGCACTTGCCTTCCGTCGATCATGGAGCCCTCTAAGCCAAGAGGACGGCTACATTAAGACATGAGTGATTGCTTCAAGCATCGTTATCATGATATGATAATGGTGCATACACACAACTTCTCTCAAACTTCAGCAAAGAGTAGAGAAAACGAAACGCCATTTACACCCATCTACATATGGTATGGGGTAAATATTTCCCCGTTATAATATATGCCTCAAAATAGTTTTCTAGTTCCACGCTCTTTGATCACTTGACATTCTTATCTTTTACTATTGCCATAACCTCGTAAGGATAATAGGAGCCCAAAGCTATATTTCGGGTGGCCCGGTCAATAGCCATGTGGGACATCGTGTGGTTGACTGACACCTCCACACCATTAGGTATTATATCTGGCATCAATACATATGGAACTCATTTCTAATGTGATTCTTCTCTTCTCCGGGGTTTTTAGAAGTACCATTCATTGGTCCTCGGTCGACTGCGAGATCGGGTTTCAATCCTGAGCCTTCTTCCGCCAATCAAGATGGGCATATAAGAGGCCTCCCAAGTCATTGATACGATATTGATACGAAATCCACTCGCAATGCTCCTCTTACTACCTCTTAGCACGCTCGTACTGGCGCAGGTTGCGAATGCTGTGCTCCCCGACGGGCGGATGCATGGCAACATGATGCCCCACCCTTTCCTCCCGAAAGTGCCCTCAGCCCCCTCTGAGCGCCCTGTTACGAGCCGCAACGGGACGGTTCTCCCTCCGTATAACACAACATACGAATTCGACCAGCTCATAGATCACAATAATCCTTCGCTTGGGACGTTTAAACAACGCTTCTGGCATACCTACGAGTTTTACGAACCCGGTGCGTTTTCTCCCACTGCATGGCCGAAAATCTGAATTCATGTGAGTTCAGGCGGCCCGATCATTCTCATGACTCCTGGGGAAACTAATGCCCAAGGTATCCTCCCTCTATTTCCCTTCTCCTTTCCTTCCCTTTCTTACGACTTGAACTTCAAGGTTTTTTCGATTACCTAACCAATCAAACCATCAACGGTCAGATCGCACAACAACAAAATGCTAGCGTGGTCATCCTGGAACACCGATTCTACGGTTTCAGCAACCCTCGCCCAGACTTGACAGTAGAGAGTCTAAAATTACATACATTGCAGCAGGCGATCGACGATTTGGTATATTTTGCTGAAAATGCGAATTTACCGATGCCTGGGGGTGATAACGTGGGACCGGATGTGGCGCCGTGGATTTTAACTGGTGGCAGTTATTCAGGTATGTTTTTCGTGACTCACGATAGGATTGATGGATTAATCCGTTGGTAGGGGCTCTTACGAGCTGGACAATGGTCAAGTATGTTTTTCTCTGTGGAATTTTGCACTTGATGTTCATTGCAAACTATAGTAAAACTGGTGTCTTCTGGGCTGGCTATGCCTCTTCCGGAGTCGTCGAAGCTATACTGTCAGTTTCTCAACAACCGCTCAGCCTTCTTTCCACTGATTTCGTTCATGGTGCGATAGAGACTTCTGGGAATACTTCGAGCCTGTCCGTCTCAACATGCCCCAAAACTGTTCCGCTGACGTTCAGGCTGTCATCGCACACGTTGATGAAGTCTTCACTGGGACTAATCAGACGGCTATCCAAGCCATCAAGGACAATTTCGGTTTAGGAGACATGACGCATTTGGACGATGTTGCTGGTGCCCGTAAGCTCGAACGACAATGACTGAAGATGGACATAGTGCATACTTTATGTTTGTTAGTGCGCAACAACTTGTTTGACTGGCAATCCCTGCAAGTTTACTCAGGACCGGGAACCCAGTTCTACGAATTCTGCGACGCGTTGGAAGTCAAGAATGGCCAGGTCGCACCTGAGTCTGGTTGGGGTTTGGATCACGCACTGGATGCTTGGGGTACTTATTGGAGGGAAACGTATCTAGAAGAACGTAAGTATACGTTCTGCCTACCCGTCCTTACAAATTGATCGAAATTTGCTTTCTACTCATAGTTTGTGGTGGTCTGGATCCAGAGCGAGTTACCGTAATGCGCATGGGTTGAAGCTAAGTATTAATTTGTCTTCCAATAGGGACTGCTTGGGAACGTATGATGGCACTCAATCCTATTACACCGATACGGAGATCGATAATGCGAATAGGTCCTGGTTCTGGATTGTGTAAGCACAGTGACCATGTGATGTCGTAATTCAACACCGACTTTCCTAAAAAGGTGCAACTTCGTTGGATATCTTCAGGCTCGTTTTGCTGCCGTATTGGACTGATATCTCTTATTCATCTCATTTGAGTAGGAAGGTGCACCTGAGGGACACCCTTCGATTGTAACGCGTCTCGTCCAGCCTCCTTATGATTTGGTGAGTGACTGTCGAATATCCTAACAACGCATACATTCATATCCCAATTACAGCGTCAATGCAAGATGATGTTCCCCGCCGCCTTCCCAGATACAGTCGATGTACAGGTCAATCGTACCAATGACCTCTATAAAGGCTGGGACGTCAGACTCGATCGTCTCTTCTTTGCCAATGGAATGCGTAAGACCATCCTGAATCATGACAGGACATCCTTCGATCAAAAATGTTTACCTCTACAGGTGACCCTTGGAAAGATGCCACAGTTTCTGCAACAGGTGTTGATGTGCCGAGCACCAGCGCACAGCCCATCGAAGTGGGCGACGGATTCCATTGTTCGGACTTGCTCACCATGTCCGGAACAGTTGATGAGACTGTGCGTGCAGTTCAAACAAAGGCCCTTGGTTTTATGAAGACGTGGCTTGCATCCTGGAAGCCTCAAACCAAGGGTAAAGGAACCTCTGCTCCGAGGAGCACACCCGTTTCCACCGATCAGATGCCCAAAGAGCACGCAGTCAAACCTATCAATGCATTCAATGGAGGAGTGGGTTCAGAAAAATAGGTGTAGTAGTCAATTAAATATGATATGGTATACAAGAAAGGCATTCTGTGAGAATCTGAAGATGAATTTACATCTATCAGGAAGGCAAGGGGCGTGCAAAAAAATCATGGGATGATGTTCTATTTTGTGTGTAAGGTGACTCAGGTCTCCCCCACCCCATCTACTTTCGGATGTATGAACTCAATATAAACTAATAATGCTTCTATGATTACAAAACTTATTTTCAGATAGTTTACAAAAATTTGTAATATTGCACTTGTGAGGTTGTATCTGATTGTCAGTTGGAGTAAATATAGGTAGTGTGACCCTGGACATGTTGAAAGAGTGTAGTTGGTGATGATCAGGGACCTTATGAACAGGTGTTGAGAGGATTGACCCTTTCAAACATGGCGGTGGTAGGATAATTGTATTGCATGTGAAGCTGCAGTGACCTTGGGCTTCAAGGAGAAACTTGTGATTGTATGCTTAGTAGATGGGCATGATTCTTCCTTCTTGCAATGTGCAATGCTTTTAAGGTGCTGTTCCAAATTTGCGTCACTGCCAGTGCCAATATAGACATTGCTTTTGCAAACTGTTAATGTCATGACCCACCTCAAACCCCAGACTCCAGGATTTCCCTCCCAAACTGACCCCAGACAGTCCCAGAGCATGCACTGACCACCCATGACCACTGCCTGCTGTTGATGCCTGCTGTGGCAAGCCCTGACACTTCTTCAGCAAACCCTGGTGCTTCCCCCAGCAGGCCCCAACACTTTCCCTGGCCCCCACTGACACTTCCAATGCTTCTCCCAACCCTGCCCAGCATATCACACATCATGGCCCCACATCAATTGTCACCACAGGCCATCCATTGCCCTGAGAAGATCATAACTAACACCCACTGGCCTGTGCAACCCCCAGCCTGTACCCGAAACATTGGTGATGCCACACCCTGACACCATGAGACCCATGTCCCTGGAAAAGCCCTTACTGCCAGTATTTAAGCCATTGAGTAGCATCAATTACAGTAGTCTTGATATTACCAGTAGCCCTTCCCCCATAGGAAGACAGCAATGGGTCAAAGCCTATATCCAACAACATGATAAGATCCTCTGCTCACTCTGCATTGCTCCCACAGAGTTTGCTGGATGAACTTGTGCCCTCATCAGCCCAGGGCACCATGACATCTCTGGGACCTTGGAGAAGTGGGCTGATTGTCTTTTCAAATTCCACAAACTCTTTTAATGGGGCACCATCCCCAAGAACATCAAAAATACTCTCAAGGTAGATGCCAACCTCTGTGATGAGCTATGCATCCTAGTTGATGAAATTCACACCAGCCCAAACATACAACACTTTGAAGACTCCATGGACCTGGCATGTTTCTTCCAAGATTTGAGGATGTAATCCTTGGACTGTACAATTGGTTTGTGCAGCCTTTGACTATGCAGGATGCCTGTGATGCATTTTGCAATGCAGCCTATGCAGTGGAAGAGGGTGTGCAAGGCTTCTATGATGCCTTGCTGGACCATGCTCAGAACATGGCCATCTTTCTTGATGAGTTTACTATTTGCAAGCAATTCTTGGAGGCAATACCCTCCAATATGCTGGTTGCATTGATATGTGATGGTGGACTCACTTCCAAGGTGAGTATCATCAAGGAGTTTGTGTCTGAGGCTAAGGCCTATGAGAGCAGTATAAAGACTGTGGGACACTATTTAGAGTGCAGCAGGAAGGCCTGGCCAGGGTGCCTCCTCTCATTGGCAGCCATGCAGTCTCCCAAGCTTGGGATTGCACTGGCTAGATGGACAAAGCTGGCAGGACTGCCATCCTGTTCACAGCCAGCTAGGCTGATGAGGCAAAGCCATCCATGCATGGATGTTAGGCCCATGTCTCTGTGGGATGGGATAGGGAAAGGCCCAGCTCATCCTGGAGGTGCAGTGCAGGTGGTGAGGAAGCACCTTGCCATGGGGAAGAATGCTGTGGCCATTGTTTTGGGTCTACCAGGCAAAGATGCAGGGCAATCTGCTACTTGTTACAAGTGCAGAAAGCTTGGTCACTTTGCCTGGGAATGCAGGGAGCCAGCTAAGCCAGCTCCCATGGTGTTTGTGAGGGCAACACATACCACTGCCCCATCAGACCTTGGTGACACTAACAATGAGCAGGAGGAAGAGCCTGAGGTTGTTGGTGACAATCCTGCATGATGGAACACAGCCTGGGGAAGATGAGTACATTGAATTGGAAGTGTACCATAATGAGTGCTACACTCATGGTAGTGATAGTGAGGGGCTATTTGCCCTCACCAAAGTGCTGGATGTGGGCTCTGGGGCACCTAAACTGGGTAATGCAGTTTGGATGCAGAAGGTTTGGATTATGGTGGCAAAGGATGCCATAGTATACCTGGTGCTGGATGCACAGGAGAAAGAGTGTCTCATCACTTGGGTAGAGGTTAATGGCCACAGGGTGTGGATGTTGTAGAACTTGGGGAGTACAATGTCTGGGATCACACTGTTGTTTGCCCATGTTGCAGGGATATGGGTGGCACTGTTGGCCATGCCTATTACAATGAAACTTGGGATGATCAGGAGCTGGTCTATTGTGAACTATGAGGCCTGGGTGACCATGAAGGTCTCAGGCAAGTTATGTGATGTCTATGTGGACATTGCAAACTTTGATTGTTATGATATGATTGTTGGGACACTGTTTATGAGGACACACAATATCCTCTTGGACTTTGTGAATGACCAGGTGGTCATTGTGGGAGTGGCAACCACAGCTCAGAAGTTGGAGCTGAATGCAATGCTTCCATACTGTGGGGAAGTGGTGCAACAAGCAGCACTGACTCAATGGTGGACCTGAATGGCCCACTGTGGAGGAGGCAGTGAATGAAGGATGAGGGTAGGGTGGCAAAGAGCCTGCCTGTGGACCATCCATTGCTGCTGATGCTGGAGGAAGAGTATCAGAAGAGTACTCTTCAGAATGGGGAAAGAGTGCACTGGAAGGAGCAGGATGATCCTTCTCCATTGAGAGAGTGGTGGATTTGGGATTGACCATTTTCAAAACCAACCCTTGAATGGGCATAACCCATGGATGCCTCAGGAGTGGAATCAGGTTATAGCAGACCTGACAAGGCAAGAAGGGGTGATTAGGTCTACCCCTGCTATGGAAGTATATAGAATGATGGCAATAGCAGATGAAGTATCTGAGGTGAGTGAGTTTGAGTACTCCTGGACTGAAGCTAGAGGTAGGACAGAATATTGTCCTACTCAGCTGAAGATCCCAGATGAGTCAGAAATTCACTTGATGGCCTTGCATGACAAGTACACAAAACTTCCTCCATGGCATGAGGTCAACCATGAGATCAATCTCATAGATGAGACCAAGCAATCCTTGTACTTCATGCCAAGGTGCCTGAAGTCACTGCAGCAACAATTGTGGGACAAGATTGACCACTATGTGTGAGGTAAGTGATGGGAGCTGTGTGTGGCTGATCAGGCCACACCATTGCTGTGCATCCCCAAAAAAGATGGGTTGTTGCAGATGGCATTAGATGCTTGTCAGCACAATGATAGTACAGTTAAGCATGTGATGCCCTTACCTGATCAGGAGGTCATACAGGAAGGTGTTGCTTGTGCACTGGTGAGGTCAAAAATTGACCTCACCAACACATATGAGCAAGTGAGCATACATACTTTGGATGTACCAAAAACTGCATTCATGACCATCACTGGTACATATCACAGTAACATTATGCAGATTGGCAACTGTAACATGCCAGCAACCTTTCAATGATTAATGACATCCATTTTTAGGGATGTCATCAAAAAGTGGATGCATGTTTATTTAGACAATATATTTGTCTTTTCAGATTTGATTGAGGAGCATGAACAGCACCTCAGGGTAGTCTTTGAAAGACTACATAAAAACAAGCTCTACCTCAAGTGGAAGAAGTGTGAGCTGTATGCTGAGTGCATAGAGTGTCTTGGCCATGTCATCAATTCACAGGGTATACACCCTGATTATGGATAATTTGAACCATATCCAGGAGTGGCACACTCCTGGAAACTATAATGATATCCAACAATTTGTGGGATTGATGAACTACATCAGGAATTTTCCACCCAATATATTGGCATATACAGGGCCACTCATGGCCATGATGTAGAATGGGTCACCATTTCACTGGCAGCCAATTCACCAGCAGTGTTTTCACATGATCAAACAGACCTGTGCCAAAACCTCAATGATCTGTCCCATAGATCTTTGACATGAGGATCCTATATGGCTGATATGTGACACATCAAAAACAGGCATTGGGGCAATGTATGGACAGGGGCCAAGCTGGCAGAAATGTTGGCCAAGCTGGGTTCATGCCCAAGAAATTCATGAATGCACAGCAGAATTATGCTGTGCATGAGTTGGAGACTCTGGCTATCCTAGAAGCTCTCCTCAAATAGGAGGATAAGCTACTAGGATATCAAATCCATGTAATCATGGATCACAAAGTGCTTGAATCCTTCAAAACTCAACAGAATTTGTCCCCATGCCAGCAACAATGGGTGGACTACATGTCAAGGTTTAACTTCAACATCATGTATGTGAAGGGTGAACTCAACAAGGTAGCAGACTGCTTATCCTGCTGAGAGTGACTCCCCTCACAATGTGCATCATGTCTATGACTATGTGCATGCAGATGCACACATTGATCTGGATGGAGATGATCTGCCTCTGCAGCATCTGGAAGAGATGCAGGCCCAATTGGAGCAGATTTGCACTCTCTGTAACAGACCAAGTCACAACAATTGTCTACTGCAAGACCATCACAAAGCTCATGACATAGAAGCACAGATCCTTGCTGGTGATACCAATGACAATAGAAATGTACAAGGGCTCTGGAGCATTGAGTGTCCAGAGGATATGACACTGGGCAAGGCCATACTAGTGATGGCCCATTGGCCACATCCAAAAGAGCAGTCAGACAGGGATTTGACCTGTCATTGTCAGGACTTCATATGGCAAAGACAAGCTCTTTGTGAAAGTGCTGAACCAGCCAAAGGATTATAAATCCTTCAGGCTGAAGGACAAGCTCACTTGGATGATGAACATAATGAGGCACAAGGTACTGTGTATACCTCAAGACTGTGAACTGGTGGCCATGCTGCTGGACCAAGTGCATCATGCTGTTGGGCACTTTGTTTCCCAATAGACAATGGACTACATCCATTGGTGGTACTGGTGGCCTATGGTGGTGGCAGACACTCAAGCATTCTGCTCCACCTGCCAGTTATGTCAGTGGGCAAAAGGGAGTAATCAGCTCCCTCCAGGGAAATTGCACTCTCCCCCCATCCCAGTGAAGCCATGGAATTCAATTGGAATGGACTTTATAGGTCCATTCTCTGAGTCCAAGGGATACAACTACCCATGGGTAGTTATCTGCCATAGGACAAGCATGGTGCACCTGATACCAGTATACATGACCATGACAGCATCACAACTACCATGGATCTATCTGCAAGAAATCATGAGACTCCACAGTCTCCTGAGTTCTATTGTCAGTGACCATAATCCTAAGTTCACATCCAAATGGTGGCATGAACTGCATAACTTGTTAGGAGCAAAGCTCCTAATGTCAATGTTGTTTCATCTGCAGATGGATGGGCAGACTAAATATGCCAACTGGAATGTTGGGCAGATCCTACATATGGTGGTGCACAACCAGATCAGAAGGATTGGCTAGGTTGAATAGACCTAACCAAGTGTCACAACTTGTCCCTATACCCCTGCCTCACCCCTGGACTTTGCCTGATTGAGCCCAGCAAGCCCCAGAGCACATCCCCCTCCTCCTCCAACCCCTACAACCCTCTCCTACCCTCAGTGCCTGCTCTGGCAAACTCCAATGCTTCTTTAGAGATTCCCAACACTTCCCTGGCAAACCCCAGTGACCCCAATGAACCCTGACCACATTTCCTGTGGACCCTATCAAGCCCCCCAACCCTCTCCAAGTTTCTGGGCATCCTCAATGTCTCTCCTGACCCTGGCTCACATTGCTGACTTGCTCCCTTGACCTGCCCAATCACTCTGGAACTTCCCAATGACTATGGCATGACCCACATTCCCATCAGTTCCCATCATCCATGGCCTGCATCCCCATCAGTTCCCATCAGAATATTGCCACAGCCTGCCAACTGATCAGAGCCAACACCCAGCAACCCCACATGTCTCTGTTGAGTCCTGCTGTCACACCTGCAATCTCTGGTAGCCAGTATATAAGCCATAGAACCATATCTATTACCATAGTCTTGATATTACCTGAATTACTGTTATGTTTCTTGTGTTTCTGTCTCATTGTTCTGTCTCATCAGTTTCAATCTTATCAGTTCCAATCTTATCAGTTTTCTTTCTCATCTTGTCTCTGTCTCTATCTTCTAAGTCTTGTCTTGCCTTGTTTTCTCTAAGTCCCTTGTCTTGTTTCAACTCTCCTGGCTATGTTTGACTCTTTCCCTATTGCTCTGACTCTTCCTTTCAACTCCATGACCTTCAAAACATCTCTGCCCCCTCAACTTGAACTCCATCCTGAGTTACCTGGGAACACTTGATATTCAACTCTAGAGCTCTGTATTGTACTCACTCACCACTTATCCATTACTTCTGCACCTCTATCTAGCCTACTGGAGCATCCCAGACTTCTCCAGACCACTTCTCTCTACTTTGTTCACTCAGTTTCACTCTTCCAGAGCTCACCAGAGCACAGGATAGTAAGTGTAAATGTTGTGTCCACCTAGTAAGGACTTGCCCAATGCAGCTGAGCCCCTGTGGTCAGTGGAACATGACATAATATCAAGACTCCCCCTTACCCCATTCTCAATGTCTGCTTACAATCCTGCATACTGTAAGGGTGACCTCTGGAGGCTGTGGCTAAGTCACACAACTGGCAGAGGGAGATCCAAAGTCTATTCAGTACTGTACAAGGGTCTATGGACATAACTACTCACCTGGCAGAGGGAGATCTAAAGAGAACAAGTCTAAGGAGCTCCCTGGCTAGGTGTTGTCACAAACCATCTCTGAACCCCTGCCAGACCCCAGACCTTCCCCAACTCACCCCAGCAAGCCCAGGACATACTTTCCTCCCCTCCCCCTGCTCCCAACATCCACAACACCTTTCCCACCCCCAGTGCCTGCTCTGGCAACTCCCAAGGCTTCTCTGGAAAACCCCAATGCTTCTCTGGCAGTCTCTGAGATCCCCTCAGACTCTGGATAAGTCCATCCACACTGGCATGCATCATGGTTACATATCAATACAAAACTGCCACTGACTAGCCAGTCTCAGGACACCCCAAACAACCACACCCAAGACCTGCCCACATGATCTGACCTCAGACCTGCAATCCTGGAGGAGTTCCCCCCACTGGTATTTAAGCCATGGCATAGTAAGTAGCTAGGTAGTCTTGATATTACCTATGTTCTCATATTTGTTATGTCTCTCATATTTCTGTCTCTCTGTTTTGTCTCGCCTCATTGAATCTGATCCCTTTCTCAATTGCATCTGTTTCTGTCTTATCAGTCTCAATCTTATCAGTTTCCTTTTTTGTCTCTTGTCTGTCTCCTAAAGTCTTGTCTTGTCTCATTCCCATCTCTCACCTCATCTTGACTTCTGGGACCCCCTGTACTTGTAGCCTGGACTCACTGAGTTTATCATTAATACTCTGGAGCTCCATATTGCATGTGCCTCCCACCTGCCCAGTCACTCCACCCCCCCATAGATCCCACAGGAACACCCCAGACCTCCCCAGACCTCCACTCCTTTTCCTACCCTGTTTCACTCTTCTAGAGCTCACCAGAGTTAAAGATTGTAGGTTTAGATGTTGTGTTTGCCTAGTAAGGGACTTGCCCAGTGTAGCTGAGCCCCCAGATCAGCAGAACCTGACATAATATCAAGACTCTCCCCTTACCCTGTTCCCAATGTCTAACTACAGTCCTGCATACCTACCTACTAGTTACCTGACTGAATATTACAGTAGGCCAGTCCCTGACCCCTATTATTCCCCATTGTATCCAATGCCTGACTGCTATATTACAGCCACCCCATGGTACTGGGCCATGGAACTAAACCACACTTCCTATGGCCCATCTGTTAATCAGGGCCCACCTCCAGACTGGTGCCACCCCTTGCTGTACCCCATTGAAGGGACCTACCCCTGGCTACAGCCTGAAGCCTCACTGGTTCCTTGGGCACCTATGGCCCCAGCCCCCTTGGCCTTCTCCCCTAGGGCCTACTATGCCTATCCTGCTCCCACTGTGGCCCCAGTCCCCTTGAAACAGCTCAACAAATATTTTCCCTCATGGCCCTGACCCTCTGCTGCCCCTCTCATCCAAGCCCCACCCTCCCCTAGGCAGAAAAGAGTTGAAGCCTACATCCAACAACATGATGAGGTCCTCTGCTCACTCTGCCTAGCTCCTGCAGAATTTGCCAAGAGGGCAAGGGCCCTCCTCATCAGTCTGGGACACCAAAATATCATGGGAACACTGGAGACCTGGATGGATTGCCTCCTGGACTTCTACAAGTGCTACCAATAAGGCACCCTTCCCAAAAACATCTGGAGCACCCTTGGAATTGATGCTGGCCTCCAGGAAGAACTTTGTGCACTGGTTAATGAAATCCACACCAGTCCAAACCCCTGTTACTTTGAAGACCCCCTGGATCCTGCCTGCTCCTTCCATGTGCAATGGGAGGAACCTGCCAGGGCCCCAGTTGAGGCCCCAACCCCCATCTGGCCTGCCTTCACACAGGAATTCTCCAGTAAGTTCAGAGTATTTGACACTATAGCAGAGGCAGAAGAAAACCTCTGCAACCTTTGGATGCATGACAACAAATGATTCACAACCTTCATCATCTGGTTCAAATGGGAGGCCTATGAGACTGGCTGGAACTACAATGCTCTCCAGTTTGCCCTTTGCCATGCCCTCCCACAGCAGATTAAAGATGTCCTCTGCCTCATGCCTAAACAACCCATGTATGATGAATACAAAGTACTCATCACCCAGATCAATCAGCACTATTGGAAAGACCAGAGCGAGAACCAAAGCCCATGGAACAACTGGAACACATCCAGCAACCCAGGTTGGCAATCCAGAGCAACCAACAACCCCCAAACCACCACTCCTGTGATGCCCACTAACCCCATACCCTGGTTCTCCCCCAGACAAGGTCCAGTTAACACCCCTCAGAATCCTGGACCCTGACCCCCTGCCCAACTTAATGCTGCCAATCTCTGCAATGCTCCAGGCCCTCCAGACCCTGAACCTAACATTTCCCCAGACCTAGATGACCCCCCAGACTCCATGAATGATCAGGAGGCCCTGCGCACCAATTGGATCAAGGACTGGCCCTGGATCAACATCCCAGCAGAGACCTAGGCACATTGATAAAAGGAAGGAGCATGTATTCTGTGTGGTGAGCAGGGTCATTTCATCAACAATTGCCCTAAATGCCGGGTGATGGGATGCACCATCTGAACCATCAATGGAGAGGACTGTGACTTCCAGTTCATGGAAAATGACCCAATGGTTCAGGTCCCAAAGATGCACTAAATTGTGAATCAGACTCTGACATCTTCTCTGCCCTGGCTACTCTTCTTCATGCAATAGTAATTGCCCTGGACATCCTCCTGACTCACCTCCCCTTGCATTCTGCCCACAACCTCCTTCTACATACTACCCTCCCCTTCACCTCCAACCCCATGCTTACCCTGATCAACAATGGCACAACAGACAACTTCATTGATGAATCCTTGGCAGCCCTTGCTCTGCAACTCCCCTGACACCTCCCTCTCCCAATCCCCCTAAAACTCTTTGACGGTGATCTGACCTCCATAGGCAATATCACCCACTGTGTAGAAATGAGAATCACTTTTGCCAACAGGCAACAGCAGGACCTCCAGCTACTAGTCACAAAGTTGCATGCCTCTGCCCCTCTCATCCCTGGGTTTTCCTGGCTCCAAGCAACCAACCCTCATATTGACTGGCCAAGTCTCACCCTTTGCCTCAATTGGGACAACTTGCCTGACCTGGGGCCCATCCCCTTCAACATCCCCCCCACTCACAATGTTTTGGGAGTCACCCCCAATGTTCCCCAAACCTCCCTGCAGCTCTGCTCCTGATCTGCATGATCATTTGTCATAATGCTTGCCTTGGCAACTCACCCATCATCCTCCATGCCCTCATTGACAGTGGAGCCCCTAGAATCTTTGTCAGCAATCAGCTTGACCTCCCCCAGGGATCCCTCAACATGCCTTTGGAGTTACAGCTGTTGGACAGAAGATCCGCCATGGCCAGGATCACCAAGTTCCACTCTGGTTTCCTCACACTGAACAATGGCCTGCAATTCCTGACCTGCCTCCTTGTCACCCAACTCCCAGAGATGACCCCAATTGTGCTTGGACTCCCTTGGCTGTACAACATCAATCCTGATATCAACTGGCAGGACCTTACCATGCAGTTTCCTGGCCCCAAAGCTTGCTTAGCAGCTGCTATCACCCTCTGTCCCTACTCCCCCCATGACTCTGGTGACCCCAACTGGGCCTCCAGTGATCCCAGAGCCACCAGAACCCCCACATTGCCTAAGGATGACCCCAGAGAGGAAGAAGAGATGCCCCTGCCCCAAATTCCTGCAGGTATGCCCCAACAGCTTCCCCCCAACATTCCCTGCAACCAATACAGGGGCCCAAATTACCCCACTTGGACTCCAACAACCCTGGCCCCCACCACTACACCCCTGATGCTGGACACCATCAACCCAGAAACCCTTGATATTAAAATCATTGGCACAGTCCCCTTCACATGGATTCTGCAGGATGGTACCCCTGCCTTCCAACTCTAGGTCACCCCAACACTCCCAGGAGAACACCTCTGTGCTAGCACCACATCACCCAAGACTCTGAAGACAGAGGAACAGATATTATGTGAAGTAGTTCCCCTAGAGTACCATAAATTTGCTGACATGTTCTCTGAAGGAAGTGTGAAGGAACTTCCCCTGCATTGATCCTATGACCACATGATCGATCTTGAAGATAGTGCCTCCCCTCCTTTTGGCAAGATCTACAACATGTTGGAGGTTGAACTTTGGGCTCTCAAGGACTACCTTGACAACATGCTCAGAAAGGGTTTCATCTGACCCTCAATCTCTGCCACCAGAGCCCCTGTCCTTTTTGCCAAGAAGAAGGACAGTTCCCTCCATCTTTGTGTGGATTACTGGGGACTTAACAAAGTCACTAAAAAGAACCAGTACCCTCTCCCCCTGATCAGAGACCTTGTTGACTGCCTCCACAGTGCCAAGGTTTACACCAAGATAGACCTCTGGTCCAGCTACAACAATGTCCAGATCACTCTGGGACATGAATGGAAGACCACCTTCCACACCCACTATGGCCTGTTTGAGTACCTAGTAATGCCCTTCAGAATGACTAACTCCCCTGCCACATTCCAGTATTTCATAAATGACATCTTTCATGACATGAATGATGTCTTCATTATTGTATATCTGGATGACATCCTGATCTACTCAAACTTGCTGGAGGAGCACCTGGAGCATGTCTGCTGTATCTTAGAACAACTCTGGAAGTACCACCTCCATGCCAAACCTGAGAAATGCTCCTTCCACATGAGGAAGGTCAAATACCTTGGAGTCATCATCACTCCTGATAGCATATGTATGGACCTTGCTAAGGTTGAAGCCATACTCGACTGGCCCCTGCCATGGAATGTCAAGGAGGTACAGTTGTTTCTGGGGTTTGCTAACTTCTATTGCCCATTCATTGATAATTACTCCAGAATCACCAAACTCCTCAACTGACTCATGTGGAAGGACACTCCTTGGGAATGGGACAGCAAGTGCCAAAGTGTGTTCCTCCTCCTCAAGAAGGCCTTCACCTCCATGCTGGTCCTCTGCCACTTTGACCCCTCCCTACCAATTGTACTTAAATGTGACACCTCCAACTATGCTATTGCCAGAATACTCTCCCAGTCCAACTCTGGAGGAAGGGACCTCCACCCTGTCAGCTGCTACACCTGTTTGATGATCTCTGTGGAGCTCAACTATGACATCTACAACAAGGAACTTCTCATGATTGTTGAAGCCTTCTGTCAATGGTGAGCCTACATTGAGGGATCCTCACACCAAATCCAAGTCTACTCCAACCACAACAATCTCCAGTACTTCACAACCACCAAACAGCTCAGCTGCTGCCAAGCTTGATGGTCCAAAACCCTCTCAGAGTATGACTTTACCATCCATTATTGCCCCAGACAACTTGGTGCAAAACCCAACGTGCTCACCCAGAGGTCTGATGTCTATCTGAAAAAGTCATTTGAAGCTGAATGGAATGCATTTAACCATCAAGTGGTAATCCCCCCTGAGCATCTACATGCTGTGCTAATTTTAAATGAAGAAGGAATCCTCCACCAAATCAGAAACTCCCCCCTGGACTCCTTCTTTGCCCAGCATAACCCCCACAACAACCCCACTGACAAGTTGAACACTGAAAACCCCTTCACACTGTCTCCAGACCACCACCTCCTGCTCTGGAATGGATGAATCTATGCTCCAGACCATAAATCCATTCACCTCAATGTACTCCAGCAACACCATGACCACAAGCTCTGGGGACACCCAGGAATTCATAAGACCCTTCAGCTCATCCCCTGCACTTACTTTTGGCTAGGAATGAAGAAGGATGTCACATGCTATGTAAAGGCCTGTGAACCCTGTCTCCAGGCCAAGGTATCCCACCATCATCCTCATGGACTATTGAAACCCCTCCCCATCAGCCAGCACTCCTGGTCCTCAATTTTGATGGACCACATTGTCAAACTTCCTAACTCCAAAGGTTTTGATGCAATCCTTGTCATCATCTGCTGCCTCACCAAGCAGGCCCTCTTCATCCCCTGCCACACTACCGACAATGCTTCGGAATTTGCCAAACTATTTCTTGAACATGTATTCTCCAAGCACGGACTCCCAGACAACATTGTCTCTGACCATGGACCTCTGTTTGTATCTGTTGAGCAATGACTCTGCTGCCCACTAGTCTCATAATTATTATTATTTCTTTTTGGTTTATTTCTTGTTTTACACCATGGCACACATTCACCATTGTTTGTTTGCTAGCTATTCTTTGGATAAAACCTTATTTTATTTCTACAAAACATATGCATCCACAAACCACACCCTTAGTTGTTTGCACGCTATTGTGTCTGAACATTAAGGGTGTGTAGCTTGTTCTTACCTACAATGCCTTGTTACTTACTCATACCTGTAGTTAACATACTTCATATTGTTCTACAGGTCAATAGAGTTGTTTGCATGCTATCATGTCTGAACATTAAGGTTAACATACTTTGTATTGTTCTACAGGTTATGGGCCCCGCTCCCACTTCTATTGAAAATACACAGACATGAGAAAATGACTTGAACACTATACATGACACACAGCTCCACACTGCCCAAAAATGTCTAACCCGAGCTCCACAAATCCACCCACCTTCCCCAAAAATTTACAGTTTGATGGTACCAACTTCGGACAGTTCAGAAAGCGAATCATGATTGCAGCATGAGCACAAGGAGCATGAGGATACCTTGAGGGCACCATCAAAAACCCAGCATTGAGTGAACGAGGAGACCAAGTCAGAAAAGGCCTTGTCAAAGACAAGTCAACTGATGCTGGTGCTGCCCAGACCAGAACTGGAACGGAGTGGTCATCCCTGATCCCATCAGCGGAAGAGTGGGACATCCACGATGCCTGGACATTGGCATTGATCATATACAACTGTGAAAACCCCATGGGGCTAGGTATTAAGATGGATGGTACAGTGGCTGAGGCATGGGAACAGCTTACTGCAAACTATGGCATGGTATCAGAACTAGCAGCAATGGGGGCTGAGAATTTACTGCATACCATGATGCTAACTGATGGAGGAGACTTCCTGGCCCACATTAAAGACTTATGCATCAAATGGGAGGAGGCTATGGAAAAGGGAGCAGCAATTAGCAATGCCACATTCAGGACAATAGTCATGAACTCACTCCCCAAATCCTGGAACATAGTCATAGCCAGTCAGTATGCCACAAAAATGTTGAACAACCTGATATCCAGACTCACCATTCACTGGGAGCATCTGAAAGCACAGAAGCAAACAAACACATCAGTTACTGCCCTTGCTGCTACCACAAAATCTCAGAGACCAAAGCTTGTATGCACCAACCCTAACTGCAAGCACACAGGACATCTCCAGGAGAACTGCTACTGGAAAGGGGGAGGAAAGGAAGGA
>JAGGAV010007977.1:0-24781 GCA_017657295.1 Termitomyces sp. DKA64 | reverse complement strand
ACTTACCACATACAGTATTAGTCATAGCATAGCCATGGATGTAGTATATAAGCTGGTCACAAGGATAGAATATCCTTCAACCAATCAATAACAGCATCTCTCAGGTCTATTCAGCAGATCAATTGTGAGCTTGCCTAGTGTTGTCTGACTCCTTCTTCACCTTGCTTTGACCCTCATCAGCAGCTTGTCCATGTTAGCACTTGCTTGCCACTCCCTTGTCTCTTAGTTCTTACATTGTGGGATAGGAGTATTCCACAGTATCAAGCATTCCCTCACATCTTGATCAGTCCCTATGTCATCCACACCTCTAGCCCACAACATCCAACCTACTACCTATCCTTGATCTCACCCTAGCTTCTACAGGTTCTATGTTGTCTTCCCCTGCCAAAGAGTTCTATGCTGATCCTGCTGAAAATATTGAGAGACTGCTAACTGTCATTGCCATATTTGAGAGCAGGTGAGCAGCACTTAAGTCTGCCCATGCACCCACACCTATCACTTCTATCACCTCTGCCCAAACAGCCTCACAGCCTAGTAGGGGTGGCAGTGTAGCCCTGAAGGGCTCAGCTATGTGGGTGGCTCCTCTGAGGCAACCAAAGCCCAAGCCTCCCACCAAACCCTCTATCATGACCACCTCTTGTATTCCCTGACATGTATCATGCCCTACCACTAATACTCCCCTCACCATCCCCCTTGCTCAGGACCTCCCTCCTATGAATGGTTGTACCCCATGTTTTGAGTGTGCACTCAAACTTCCCAACTCTCTGGTTGTGCATGTGGTCAGTCACTAGGGGCAGGGCCTTAAACAAGCCCTCAACATCTCTGGCACCTGCTTGGCTGCCTTTATGGTTGGCTTGGCTGGAGGAGACTGCCAGTTCATCTCTATCAGGGGCTCTAATCAGCAGATTGGAGAAGCCCTCATGGTTATCAGAAAGCAGATAGCTAAGAAGCAAGTCTGCATACTGTGGAAGTGATGCTCAGGCAACATCACACCAGCAGTTGCTATGCCAGCACCTTCAGGACATACTGCACCATCTGCCCCTACTCCTACCAGGCCCAGAGCACCCTCTACTAGTGCTCCAGCAACAGCATACTCTCAATCTGCTGCCATGGCCTCTACCCCTACTACTTGGCAACCCCCATCTCTCCCTCAAGGCTTGCCAATGTTGTGTTCACACTGGGGCTACTCCAGCTTTGGAAATGGACACAACTTCTCCCATGACCCTCTCTACCCTGGTGCCTGATGTGTTGACCCCAATAATATGATATGCCTTCAGACATTACTCCAGGGGGGCAGAACCAGCCATTGCATGTCACAGTCAGCCTTATTGGGGAAGATAGCTGTTTGTCAGGTTGACAAATCTTGAGTGGGGGGTATGTAAAGGGACAACCCTCCTTAGGGAACTCCACTCTATTTGGGCTTAGCCCTATGGATGTACCAGACCAGCCACCTGCCTTTTCTTGCTCCATCCCTGTCGAGTACTAGTCATCTGCTGTAGACATCAGACCCTATATCTCCTTTTGTTGTATTGATTACTCATGATTACTCATATTGCTTAGCATACTCAGGCTGCTTACCACATACAGTATTAGTCATAGCATAGCCATGGATGTAGTATATAAGCTGGTCACAAGGATAGAATATCCTTCAACCAATCAATAACAGCATCTCTCAGGTCTATTCAGCAGATCAATTGTGAGCTTGCCTAGTGTTGTCTGACTCCTTCTTTGCCTTGCTTTGACCCTTGTCAGCAGCTTGCCCATGTTAGCACTTGCTTGCTGCTCCCTTGTCTCTTAGCTCTTGTCTTGCAGGATAGGAGTATCCCACAGTGCCAAGCATTCCCTCACATACTCCCACTCTCTCTAATTCTACTCCCTTGACTTCTACCACTGCTGACATTGTTCTCATGGACATTGATGCTGTCCACACTGCTGCATCCACTTCCTCATCTACTCAAGGCCCTCTGATTGCAGCCAAACACAAACACTGCTACAAGAACAACCTCTGCCATTATTGTGGTAGTGCCAGCCATAAAATTATGGACTGCCTCAAGTGCAAAAATGTGATGGAAGCAGGAAAAGGCAAGTCAGAGACCACATAGTTCCATGATCTTTGACTTTGACAGATGGAACTTGCTCTGCTCTGCACTGCTGATCACCACAAGTCTATGCCCAAGCAACCACAGGCAAATAGCTTGCTCCACTTACTCTTGCTCCCTTGTATCCTGTCTACCCACAACTGCTGAAACCCCCAAAATTGAGATCATTTATTCATTCCTATCACCTTGTCATTTCCAAATTGAAAATCTATCAACTCCTATGTCTTTGTTGACAGCAGAGCAACCTCTTCCCACATCTCAGATTCCTTTGTAAACTGACATTCACTTCCCCACTCTGCCAAACCATCCCCAATCCCTATCTATACCATTGATGACCACCCAATTACTTCTGGACTCCTCACTCACAACATTATTGCACATCTTAAAGTTCATGATCACTCAGAATACCTCTGTCTTGGCATTGTTTTGATGCCTTATCCTGTTCCCCTTGGTCTTGATTGACTACACCAACACAACCCCTCTGTTGACTGGACTCAATGTCAACTCTCTCTCTTGCTGTGGTGCTTATC
Organism: Termitomyces sp. DKA64; assembly: GCA_017657295.1. Classification (NCBI taxonomy): domain Eukaryota; kingdom Fungi; phylum Basidiomycota; class Agaricomycetes; order Agaricales; family Lyophyllaceae; genus Termitomyces; species Termitomyces sp. DKA64. Next base: position 22,152 of record JAGGAV010007977.1, on the reverse strand, counting down.
ATCACTTTCCTGTGTCTGCTTTTGGCTGAGGCTACAGTGATGCAAAATCAGGTGTTTGACTGGCACAAAGTTTATAAACTTGGCCAAATGCTTTGTGCTCTGACTTTGCAAGAGTTCAGGGCTTGGTTATGACAATCCCTCACTTGTAATAGATAGGTATAATAATTTTATTGATCTCAAGTCACCAGTAAGAGACAGTCTCAAACTTTAGAATGGGCTCAAACAGTCTATTCAACTAATATTCCCAAAGCAAAGTAACTGCTTGTAAGCCTAAGCAATCAGCTCCCTGAGGATGGCCAAGCCATGGCAAGTAATTGCTTGCTTAAAGACTCAGAATCCCCCCTCCCTTTATACCTTCTCCTCCACACACAGGCCATAGCAATGGCATGACAATTTGTCATATTTTTTGTGTCAGGCACTTGGTGCAGCCCAGTCCCAAGTCTGGGTCTGCACTTTGCCATTGCTTGGCATTACTGGTCAAGGTTTTCCTATCATTTTCTTTGGCCAAATCCCCTTTCCCATCCTTCCTCTACTGCTTGGGGCCAAGCACATTGTTTCAGGACTTTGTTCAACTGTTGCAAGTGGTCAAGGATGGGGTGCAGTGGGTAGGTAAGGAACTAGTGCAGGTCCAGTGAGTGATGTTGCCTTTGGATGGATTCATTAATTTTGGGGCTGGGCTCGAGGTCTGATCTGAGTTCTGCCACCCATCAGACCTTTACTTTCATGATCATGTTTTTCTCCTTGTCTTTCTGCAGTGATTTGTACCTTGGTTACAGCCATTACACCTCTTAGGGTATTGAGGTGAGTCCCCTGCATCTACAGTTTTTGGCATTTTTGTTGTATATTAGGGACTGCTTTCTGCCTGCTTTTGCAGCAGCTGTATCAACAGTCTCAAGCCCTCTCCTGTCTCTTACTCTGTGGCATCTCTTGGTCCAGGCTTTTGTCTTAGCAGGAGTCCTTTAGACATCACTCAGATCCTCAATGCTTCATATGCCAAGCTGTCACCACCATTCTCATTGTACACTATTGCTAATGTAACTATAATGCCTTCTATTTTCTTTCCCCCAACACAAAATGGCCTCAGTTGTGCCAAGCTCAAATCAATCTGGTGCACACCTCTGCTGCAACTGGACCCTGTCTATGGTCCAACAAGCAAACCTCTTGACATCTTCTTTTGCTCCTTGTCCTGTTTTTGCAAATTTGCCAAGAATCAATCAATTTCGTGTATCCGATAGACATCAAATGAAGAACTTGAGTTTTGTGTCAATGCTCTTTCCTCAACTGATCTTCTTGACAACATTTCCTCTGATCTGCCACCTCCAGAACCACCTCGCAACTCACTATTATCACACACCATCACCTCAGACACCAAGGGCAAAGTCTCATAGCTAGTGCCCCCATAATATCACTCCCATTTAGATGTCTTTGACCCCATCAAGGTCAAGAAACTTCCTCCTCTCCACCCCTATGACTGCAGCATAGAGCTTGAGGATGACAAAACTCCTCCCTTTGGTCCTATTTACTCCCTCTCCAAAGACAAATGCCATGCCCTCTTTGAATACATTGAAGAACAACTCTGAGAAGGGTACATCTGATGATTAAGTTCTCCCCCTGCTTCCCCCATTCTCTCGACCAACGAACACTTTCAGTTTATTATCATATCTCCACTGGCAGACCTGCAATCGGGGAAGGTCTTCAGAGGTCCATGGGTCAAATCAAGAGTCGCTGATGCTCTTAGCTGCACTCAAGTGAATCTTCGTACCCAATGTCCAGACTACCCTCGACTATTTGATGATGGTAGCTCACTCATAACATATCAACCGGTAGGCGCATGAGCTTGGTGGAATGGTAATACGGATCCCACCAAGGCAACCAAGTTAAATTCTCTGTTCGTAAGCAATTGATATTCTAACAATATGTAGCTTCCACGGCAAAACATCGATGGTCACTCAAACATCTGGTGCGATGATATCCTTCGATTTGGAAGGAGTTAGCTTGTTGTCTATGGGACCATGGAAATTTCACCGTGGACATTGACGGGATTGTGGGTCGTGTCGGAGGCCAGGCTGCTTCGATCCAGTACAACGCGGCTGTCTATACGTCTGAGCCCCTGCGTCCCACGACACACTCGGTAACTATTTTTAATCAAAACACTGACATCTTTGACATTGACTATGCGAGCGCGAACTCTCATTCAAAGGCCAGTATAACACAGTCTCTTATGTGGACTTTAGTTGACTCTAACAAGAACGGTACATCGTCTCAGGTGGTTTCGGATGACACAGATCTTGTATTGAACTATTGTGGAGGCTCCTGGTCGATGGCACCGTTCCAAGTTGCAAGTTTTCATGATCACATTGGACAATATGTGTTCATCAGAAAAAAATCAAAAATCAAATGATCCCTCATGTTTGATTTAGCTCATCGCCAACTTTGGGATATACATTCAATCTTACTTTTTCAGTGGGATCATACTTGACCAAATCACGAGAGTTTAATGCATCACTAAGGGTGAGCGGTTAACAAATTTATGCACTACATATGCATATGTCCTCATCGATGACCATTTGTTTTCAAAGCACGCTGTGTCGGTCTAAGTAACGGAGCATATACAATTCAGCTGAGTGACCAACTGCCAGAGACTTATGTACAGATCTTACTCTTCTATGGCATACCCTTCACGAGGTCTACACTCCCTTTTTCCCATCAAATGTCACTTCTGTGTATATTCTTGATTATCTACCCTTGCTTGATGTTAATTACACTGCATAGCGTTCAAGTCCAACAGGAACGACCACTTTGGCATCTGGTGCCAGTGACTCAGTACAGGGATGGATCAAAGTATGATGAAAGTGCAAGATATCTTACGTGACTGCATCTCCACAGGTTGTCTACTGGTGCAATTGCCAGAATCTCTATTGCTGGAGAGATTGCCCTACTTCTTGCCCTCCTTGTTGGCTTCTACGTGAGTTTACAATTCATCTAAGACTGATTATTACATTTCTTACTTCTGCAAAGATGTATCTCACCACTCTGAAAAGAAGATGGATCTGTGAAGCAATGACACCCACATTCAGAAGCCCGGCATACATGTTCCGCTCCAATAGCAGGTTCTCGCTGGGGTCACCAACAGCATGGTCACATCCTTTACCTGTCGTCTCTGCGACCGAGCGTGCCGGTGACGGCATCAACCTTGGTGAAATAAAACGGGTCGACTGTGCCCATCACAGCACCGAGATCAAGTATATGTAACCGCGATCACACTCGTGCTATGTACTTATCAAGAGGAAGCTGAGATTTACAGACGGATCCCGACTTTGACCCTTCATCTCAAATAATTATTCCTCGAATATTCGAAATACGCTGAAATCTGACCAGCTCCCTCCCGACCCAATAACGTTGGGATTACGGGCAAAATATCCCAACCATACCATCTCCGTTGCCTAGAGATAGGACTTCGACGAGAGGACAAGATCACTTCAGAACCTCAGAGCAACGTTGAATCTGCATTAATTGCCAATGATGCGGGGACAAAAATGACCTTAGAAACAAAGGATTAGCGCAAGCATGTACATACATGGATGTGTGTAGGAAAGTAGAATAGAACCGTCGAAGATTGCTCGTCGCGGGATTGAAGTCGGAAGATACCGATAAACTGTACATGACTTCGCGTGCCGATTTTCGGCAGTAAACTTTGTGTGTGTTATTGTGTCCGATCTGCAAAGTCCCCTCATTCCTCAAGACACCCCGAAAAATGGCCTCAGCAACCCGCGGTACGTCTTCATTTCACTGTATACGTCTTTCTTACTGATCGTTGGAATTCTCGTCCTTTCCACCAATTCCTTCTGCAAATCCGATTTCAACGTGCTTATTCGGGCGTAATATCTCAACGAAATAGGCGGAGGAGCCTCTGGAACTAAATTCCGTCTTACTCTCGGTCTTCCCGTTGGTGCCGTCCTAAATTGCGCCGACAACTCTGGCGCGAAAAGCTTGTTCATCATCGAGCCCTTCGGTTTCGGTGCGCGCCTGAACAGACTTCCTGATGCCGGTGTTGGTGATATGGTGGTTGCGTCTGTGAAGAAGGGAAAGCCAGAGTTGAGGAAAAAGAGTGCGTTTCCTTGACTCCACTTTTGACGTTGATTTTGATTCTGCCTTTTTTCTTTAGCCATGCCTGCTGTCGTTGTACGTCAACGCAAAGCATGGCGCCGGAGAGATGGTGTCTTCCTCTACTTCGAGGTGTGTCTTTTTTGACCATTAAACTAAAATCCTTAACCTCTTTTTACTAGGACAACGCTGGCGTCATCGTCAACCCCAAGGGAGAGATGAAGGGATCTGCTATCACCGGTCCTGTGGCAAAAGAATGTGTACGTTTAATCAGACTCATGTTCTTCCAGCTCTGCGTTCTGACTGTTCGTATCTGCGCAGGCGGATCTGTGGCCGCGTATTGCCTCAAACGCCGGCACGGTGGTTTGAGTGGTGACTGGGACTTGTCCTTATTTTTTCGCTTACGTCTTATATCGCAACATGAATACGACTCTTAAGCACCGCGCGAGTAAGAAATAAGCATATTTTCAGTTAACGTCTCGACTATTTTCGTCCTGATGAGTTTGAAGCAACAAGCGATGTTCAGACAAACGAGCATTGGGATAAAGGCTCGCCACTGAATCTGGCGGGAGGCTGTTCAAAGTCGTAGAAAAATGAGTGCCAGATGTAGAAGAAGATCAAGGTTCGTCTCTAGTCGAGAAGCAGTAGCTATCACGAGCGCCGCGGAACGGCCACGTGATGCTTTACGCGACTTGAGATTGCGGCTGTTCGCACGGTTGAATGACAGATTGGAAGCTCTTACCACGACGATGGTCGTCTCAGGCATGTCGGCAAAAGCAACAAAGACGGTGCCGTTCACTCCAAAAGGACCTCTGTCCTCAGCATCATCAATATCTTCCGTTTCTTCAAATGCCACAACTTCATCTGACCTCTCCGCACGACTCGCCCGGGCAACACCTAGTCTACTGACTTCAAACAAGAAGTACAAGGCTCCTCTTACCTATCTCAAGGCGCACTTGAATAGGCCTTCTCTTGCACCAGTTCCTGGAACGCCGGCTCGACCACGAACTCCTGGGACACCAACTCGTAAGGGTGCTGAAAGCCCATTCCTAGTTCCTACGAGTGAGATGGACGTTAGCAATGTTGATCCAGAAGAAGTCCTTGTGGACTCTGCAACCGTAGAGCCGGGTGATCTTTCCGGTGAAATCGATGAGGCGTGGCTGCAAGTTGCTACCCGTGGTCATGGCAAAGAAGACAAAGTCATGGTCTCCATAAGGTAAAGATGTAACAACCTTTATTGTCAGTGACTCACAGTTGGTGTAGAATCCGACCAACAGACGGCACATCGGCATGGACCCCTACTCCTGCTACTAATTCAGTCAAACTCGACCCTACATATGCCAAATCCTCTAGCACACCCATCCAGCCCTTCAACTTCGATTCAATTCTCACCGGCACACCCAACAAGCCAATCTACAGCACAGTGGCGCGCTCGCACGTACATGCTGCCATGGAAGGCTACAACGCCGTCATTTTTGCATACGGGCAAACAGCGTCCGGAAAGACTTTTACCTTGAGCGGTAACGAGTCTGAACCTGGTATCATTCCCCGCGCGATGCGTGACGTCTTCACGTTCATCCGCCAGACCCCAGAACGCGAGTACCTCCTCCGGTGCTCGTATCTCGAGATTTACAACGAGACAATCCATGACCTCCTTGCGCCACCCACGAGCGCGGCAAAGAACCCTGTTCAATTACAGGGTGGGCCAGGGAACGACGTTATACTCACCCCTTTGCGAGAAGAGGTGGTAACGAGCCTGAAGGGAGTAAAGGAGGTACTACGGAGGGGCGAGGGAAACCGTCGAACGGCATGCACAGATTGGAACGAACGAAGTAGTCGCAGCCATAGCGTGTTCCGCATGGTAATTGAGAGTCGAGAGAGAAGTAGTACGGTCCTCGATGACGATGACGATGAGAAGCCTGTCACTATTAGTGGGCGCCATACGCCTGGGCCAGGAAGGAACACTCCTGGACCACGATCACAGACACCGGGTTTAGGAAGGTCGCAGACGCCTGGGCCAGGTGGACCACGTCTGCAGTCGCGTGGTGGAAGGAGCGTTCAGACGAGTGTTCTGGTATGTCGAGCTTCCTATAACGTCGTCGTGTCCGACCTGATGATGTTCTTCAGAGTCTCATCGATCTTGCAGGGTCTGAGAAGGCCACTTCTGATAAAGACAGGACAAGAGAAGGTAAATATATCAATACGAGGTTTGTCGTCTATTCATTACATACCTTTCCACGAAATACCCCTGACGGATGTTATTAAGCTTGCTCACGCTCGGAACCGTCATTGGCACCCTGGCTGACAATGCATCTAAGGGCAAAACGTGCGTGGCCTGTCCTTTCATCAATGGCTCGACTGACGTACTAGTCATTAGCGACCACATCCCCTACCGTAATTCCAAGCTTACGCGGATGCTGCAGCCTTCGCTTTCTGGTAACGCGCGCATCAGTGTTATTTGCACAGTCAATCCTGAACCCAGTGCCGTCTCCGAGACCATGAGTACTCTACAGTTTGCGAAGCGCATCAAGAATGTCCAGGTTGGTCTGCGTCCCCTGCCAAAGCGGAATGACGCTGAAATTGTTCCAGTTGAACGCAAAAAAGAAGGAAGTTGTGGACACGGATGCGCTTATTGAGCGCTATAGGAAAGAGATTGAGGACCTCAAGCGCCGTCTCGCTGAACGCGAGGCTGAGGCACCTGTCCGGAATCGCAGACTCTCCGCGCGTGAAGTCAGTCATTCCTTGCTCTTTATTCCACTGCAATCCTCTGACGAAAGTGCACTGATACCAGCAAATCGATGAATCTAAAACGATGAACGACCTCAACTCGCGAATTAAACAATTGACGAAGCTCATCCTGACAAGCCAGACAGTCAGCGATTCAAAGGGCGATGACAGCCGCCCTGTGAGCCCCGTCAAACTTGACTTTGATATGTCTCCTTACCAAGTATGTTTTCTCTCTTTCTTACCATTTGGTTATCGCCTTGACACCTCATCCTTAGCTCCAACAAGAGCTCCTCTCTGCGCGCCTGCAGATCGACTCCCAAGCAACACAGATACTCTCACTTGAAGCGGCATTGGAAGCACGACCGCCCTTACCCATCGGTGCAACAGACAATGACAAAGACCAACTGATTCAGGAGCAGAGTAAGGCTATCCGAGAACTCGAGATTGTTGTGAGGGGGTACGAAGAAAACCTTGGAGAGCCTTTGCGCAAGGTTAAAGAGGATGTGGAGAAGGAGTGGAAGGATAAACTTACGGCTGAGGTGAAGAAGCGAGAGGAGAAGGAGCGGTGGGCGGAGGAACTGGTGAAGCAGATTGAAAAGGAGAAGAAGGTATCTTTTTTTGGGCTTGAGATCGAGTTTTTCCTTTCATCGTTGCTGATGAGAAACGCATGTAGATACGAACGACGCTGGAGGAAGAACGCCGGGCACTCGCGGCCTTTGTTACCAAATTCGACTCCGTGGGGTTGGGACTGACTCTACCCCCAACATCCTCCTTGGGTGCGTCGAAAATCCGCCCACCAATGCTCAGTGCGGGAGGCGCCTCAGCTGCGTTTGCGGAGCGCCGTGCAAACCAAGTAGCCCTCAAATCTAGCTCACTCTCAAACGCCGACAGCACAGACATCTTGTCCTCGATTGCGGAATCACCCGTCCGCCTGGACGTGACGGGTGACGGAATGAAGCTGAAGCCTCATGCGCCACTCATGCTTGAGCAGATGCCGGAGGAGTGGAGCGATGTAAGCTTCGAGATTATTGAGCCTGAGACACCCTCGGATATCAAAAAAGAGAAGAAAATCTTTGGATTTGGAATTGGAGATGGCATGAGGAAGAGAGCGAAAAGCCCTGTGCATGAGATGTTGGGTGATAAGGAGAACTTGATGCCTGTGAAGACTTAGAAGTCTTCCCTGGGAGTTTGCATCGTTGATACTGCGCTGGATCGTCGGGTCACATATGAACTGGATTTTTCGTCCTCAGTTGGTTAGGGCTTTCTTGAAAATCTTAACAGCGTTTTACGCTTTCCCTTCTGCTATGGCATATTTTTCTTTATGTATTGCATACCCCTGTAATCACTTCCATCGAGAGTAACTAGATGTACATATATAGATGACTGGAAATTATGTTTCTTGGACTCTTCGTTTATCTGGGCTAGGGATTCAGGTGGAAAGTACATGTTCCGTCTGAAGTTCCATCTTGGAAACTAGCATCCCCTGCTACTCTGTTCATATCGACGCTGGGTTTATTCCCGCCAGCTTGGGTGAAATGTTAAGTCTCAACGGGCATAATATACGCTATGGAAAAAGTTATTGCTCACTCAATTACACAAGGACAATGTAATGTCGAACTTGAAGATTGACAAGGACATAGGCAAAGAAGCATCACTGGTCTTCGGGAGACATTCGCCACGAAGGAAATCAAAAAATGTCCATTCTAATAACTGGCGCATGGTATACAATGATTATGTGTAGAATTTCCTGTTCTCATTTACCCCAAAGAGATCTTTGCGAATCTCAGGAAGCATCTAGAGAGCCGTTGTATTAGAATGCAAGCGGCATGCGACATCAAAAGTTCACAACTCACCCTGTCTTCAAGCAGCCGCAGACGCTCATCCAATGTATTATCGAGAGTGATACGGCGCGAACCACTGACTAACTTGACGCCACCAGCGCTAGACATGACCGGTATGATCGAGCTTCGGATTATATCAGTAGAAACGTCGGGCACTCACGCGTCGCCACTCAGTGTACCCTCTACTTCGCACTCCACCTTTCTCCCGCTGATCTCAGTATACGACTTTTGCGCATTCTCTGTCGCCCGCTTGACAAGGTCTACGTCTCGTGGTCGGGCATATACCGTGGCAGTCGGTTCCAGAACCTGGAGGAAGCCCTGGACGATGACGCCCTCAAGGAATTGAACATAGCGGCCTTCGTCCTTGGCGAGCTGGACTACGGCGGCACGCGATGTTGAGAAGAGATCCTGAAGGTGCTCTTCACGGCGATGAAGCAACTTGAGGCGCGATTTGTTGGTTAGTGTGGATTGTGCACTATGAGGTCAAGGCCTGGTTGATGAATACGAGGTTTAGGATTTATGGCGAGACGTACATTCTCTGTGCAACTTCGGCACCCTTCCTCTTCTTCTCATACTGAGCATCGATAGCCTGCTGCTCCTGCTTCACGAGCTTCGCCTGTACGCAATGAGCCACCTCAGTCAAACATTGATCTAACACTAGTCTGAGCAACCGTAACCTTCTCTATCGCAAACTCTTCATCTGCCTTGACCCTGATTTCTCTGGCCTTCTCAAGCGCCTCTTGCTTAATGAAGGCAACCTAGAATGTTTCATTCCGAGTACAAGTACAAGATACCGGAATGGCAGGCGCTGTGATCAGAGTTGGAATGACATATCGTTCAAAGCCACGCACCATCTTATTCATTTGTTGTAGGACCTCCTCATCATTGAGTGCGCGGTTCGACATTGTGGTTGACGAAGAAATAATAACAAGTAGATGAAGAAGACCTATTACAGACTCAATAAACTTGAAATGGTAGCTGACCTAATGAGCCACCATGACGCCCACGCTCTCCAAGTATCTGCACGTTCTGTATACTTACGGTGCCTTTTCATTTTGTTTGATGCCCAAACCCGCTACGAAGAACGCACTTTTACCTCACTGTTCTAATGGAAGATTTTACATGCGCAATGATTCATAACATTGAGAGTGGACCGCTCTAAAGTTTAGAGAATGAGAACGTAGTCGAGATCCTTGAACGATGCGGGGTTTTGTCGCTCTGTTCGTTCTACCAAACATTGCCGCCACATTCATCTCCCCTTGGTTCACCTCGCTCTGTTTCCAGATCGTACGAAAAGGTAGGAGCCTGTGAGACCCGAGCTCTCGACCTCATCCATTCGCAAGACTTGCTGACCACGACTTGCTTCATGCGTGGCACGAAACAGAGATGGGCATCACTTTTTGGTCGCTTCCTCATCAGCTGATGCCTTGGTCGCGGAGTACGCGCTTTGCATCATCTAGACATGCGAGAGGTCGATTTTCGATGAACGCTACCTGAAAACCAATCACTATGGCCACTGGCCGCTTCATGCCAAAGACTAACAAGTACCTTATGTGTGGCCAAACTCCACTTTGCGAATGCTGATGATAACCAAAACGCTCTTGGTGTTGTCAACTGTCTCAAAGCTGCAGGGTACATGTCCGGATTATACCACCATACTTGACACTCGATCATCATCACCCTGACCTCGCACCACATTCTACCTAAATAGCTTGCAACAGAGACTGTCTGTCATCTCAGCGGGATCACATGAAACGCCTTCGCCACTAGTTTTTCAGCAATCAGTTGATGTTTCAATGTCGTATTTGACACACGACAAAAGAGGACAGGTATATGCGAGGCCACCAGCGCTTTTCACCTGTTCTCATGTGCGATTGACATTGAAACCGATGCGATCTGGCCGATCTCTTCAGAATGCTGGCCCGATCAAACTAGTCTGAGTCTTTCACCGCTTGGGGCTCTTGTGTCCTTATCGTGTTTTGCCATGTCCGACATGCGTGAGCAACGAGACCTTTTATTATTATTTATTGTATCAAGAATGTAAATGACTGAAACTTCAAGTGAGTAACACCTATGTATGTGTCGTCACTACTATCACGTCTATTCCGTTTTGTCCCGTGATGCAATAGCTCGTATCTTTCTGGGCCCGTGATCCCCGTGTCATTATATATGAAAATGGCTGAAGCATACGAACCCCTCAGCTGGTCTCCGAGAGCCTGAGATTCCGTTGACCGGATATCTCCAAACTAAAACTCGCTATGTGTTTCTCAAACTGTGTTTTTACGGATTTTCTACTTGCGCCATGGTTTACACCCACAATCGCAACTCCAATTCTGAATGCTGAGCTTCATGCCCGTCTAGAAAAGGGATCGGGCGCTTGCCCATTTGGCAGGTATGCTTTCTCTTGATCGACTATACCAATCTTCAGAGGCTCATAAGAACTTGTTGTTATGACAGACCCGAAGGAGATGGATTGCTATGGTCACGGTTATGGAGAGTGCATGAGGACATGTCTAAGGTATCCGTGGTGCAGTCTATCTTTGGCCTCGTGACGATTCCTAGCAATCCTATACTTACTGTACTCTGAACGACGATTCCTAGCAATCCTATACTTAATGTACTCTGAGGCCTCGTGACGATTCCTGGCAATCCTATACTTACTGTTAGGTTCGCAACGAAAGTTTGAAGCCATGTCACTGCGATAGAAAGTAGCTAGAAAACTGTGATTCATTCGTAGCCTTGTAATATCTCTGATCTTGTGACGAGTTTAAAGATTGTTGTACAACTCGTTGCGGCTCACGAAACAGGAAAGAAAAAAATGGAGACTGTGGGGCTTGAACCCACGACCTTATGCAATTCGGGATTGAACCTGCAAAGCATACGCGCTACCGCTGCGCCAAGTCCCCTCCATCTGCGCATTAACTGAGCCAGATCGGACGAGAAGAACGTATCACAAGTGGTCTGTCAAAGCCTGGAGTCCACCTTTCCGGATTGCACAAGCCATTACCACCATTTGTTTCAGCGCAAACTCAATATCGTACTCCTTCATGTTCGCTACAGATGCGCCACGTCTGGCTTTTCTGGCTGCACCTCGAATGTGTAGATACCGACATTCAAAGCAGCTCCACCGACATACAAAGCAACTCCGTCGACATACAGAGCACTCTAGCTGTAACGGCATACACTGCGTATCCCACATGCTACACCACCGCGCCAAGTTTCGGATGCTTACAAGGCACAAAAGACCGCAAAAAGGCTTATGGGCGGCATTTGCGTCTCTAACCGGTTCTACCATACTACCCGTCAACAGGAGATCAGCGGGGAAAAAAAAATATGATATCCGGAAGTCATAGCTACCGGCATTCCAAGGGTCTGCCCTTGGATGATCGATGGATCATGGAGCATCCATTCCAAAAGGACCACAAAAGCAGGGCTATAGAGAGGGGTCGCGCGTCATGCGTCGCCCTAGAACGACTGATATCAGGCGCATAATCCTCTCGATCTAGACTCATGGTGTATATTGGTGTTGAGGGGGTTTCTTCTCGGGTGGCCGGGGGTCGGTCCAGCAGCAACTATGTATGTATGTATCATGTATGATTGCCGCGGCCGGGAAATTTGCACTGCCACGGCCAATAATTAGGTTTATTATGGTAGAACTGAATTCCGGCGCCACATTGACAGAATCGGGATATTACATGGACCCCTGAGCCGTGTGATTAATCATTAATAATCTGAGCATATGTATTCATTGTTCAGGGTTGAGTTGCGAGTACCTGTCGTTGGCAGATTAGATTGCTTTCTGTACGTCGCCGTACCTTGGCTTAGATATGAGCCTTAGAGGTCGGGGTGAAGTGTTGGAGCTAGATTGTTCCCTATATATCAGTGGTGTATAAATTGACTGGAAGACCATTGTTCTTTTTCTGACACGAACGCGATTTCGATTCGGGGGGGCAACACAACAACTGCCGCTGCCACGGTGTGTGGAGTCCAACATCATCGTTGTTCGGATCCGCGGTCATGTCGTATCAATCATCCATTGTTCTTGAATGATATTTGAATTAAAGGGAGGCTAGAAGCACATCTATCGCACGACGGGCCATTCCTTCGGCCCTCGGCTTCCTCTTTGCTCAAATATCCGAATTGATGTCTACAACCACCTCCACACGGTTGAAATAGCTGTCATATTGCCGAGTCCCCCCCCCCCCCCCCCCGAAAAGAAAGACATCAGAAACCACCTGTCCGTGGGGCATCAATTTACCTCTCTGATCAAGCTCAAGCCCCAGTCTGGTCTGGTATGGACGGAGCACAAAGAAGCACAACGACATCGGAGTCAACCAAAAGAAAAAAAGCCTCAAGTTCACGGGCCATTCCTGGTGAAGCGACGGCTGAATACACGTCCATTGTCCCGGATAAGTCAGCTTGACCACCGCCGCGCCGGATGTACATATAGGAGAACGGTCGCCCGTGTGCCGTATTACATCACGATCACGCAAGCTCATTACTCACAAGTAAGTAGGCAAATAGGTAACTACGTGCGTGCTATCGAGGCCCTTGGCGGGTGATGGCCAATCAATCGGCGGGGGCCCAGAGCAGCGCGGATTGGCGTCAAGCAAGGATGGTGGGAACACAATCACAAATTACGACTGTTTACGTTTACACTCTATGTCGAGATTGAGATTGGGCAGTGCACGACCAATATGGGACGGGAGCGGTGTGCATGGACGCACTGCTGCCGACTCCGAGGTCGCACCCCCCCCCCCCACCGCCGGGACTCTGAACTTCATGTCCATGGCCTTCTGAGACTGAGAGTCTCCCCCGCATACTCCCTGAACGCGGAGTGGCCGGGGGACTCATTGCCCCGCAAGGTGCGAGGGTTATCCACCCATCCATCCATCCATACCATACATAGGTTATAGCCACCTCACTGCCGTCGATACCGATAGAACCCCCTTGCTTGCTTGCTTGGGAATAGGAACAGGATTCCGGGAATCGCTGACGTATCGTATCGTATCGTATCGCGTCGCGTCGCGTCGACCAAACGAACGAATACAGCGCTCCCTCTCACCTCTCGGCTCATGCAGAATACACAATGTAGAAATCCGCATCCCGACTCGACTCGGGACTTCCTTTTCCTTACTTACTTACCTTACCTGGCGGGAAGTCATGTCCGTATACGTACTTGGCTTATTACTGCGAGTGTACCGTAAGCATGGGCGAAAAGACGGTCTTCTTCTTCCCTTGAACACCGGGGGGGGAAGAGAACATAACGCGCGATCGAAGCCAAGCCTCGCTTGCGTACCCAGCGACACAACTTCCCTACCCGTACCCAAATCTCCAAAACCATGCACATCCATTCATCCATCGTCACTTAATGTATGTATGTATATATGTATATGTACGGACGTATAATATCAAAAAAAGCATGTGGGTAACAGTAACGAGCGAGCGAGGGACGGCGGTGGGTAAGTATGGGTAAGGTAAGTTACGCAAATCAGGGGTAGAGTACGGGTACGGGTAAATCGATATAAAAAAAAAACTATGCGTACGAAACTTCTGAATCAAGGTCCATATCCCGCGTATCGTAATAAAAGGCACCGTCGTCGCCTGCACGCGGTGATGGTGATCATCCAATCCAGGGGGGTATTGGAATGAAATCGAGCATCAAATCGAATCGAATCGGACACGCCACACCACGCCACGCCACGCCATCCAAACAACCTCGAGCTCTCGAGCTTTTGCAGTGCAGTGCGGGCAACCCTAGTTAGGTGTTAGTTATTACCCCCACACGGTTCCTTGCTCCACATCTTCACGGAAGCACTGTCATCGTGCGTCAGCCGTCCATGCATCACAGAGAGAGAGAGGGAACGTGCATTCTGAACGACCTGTCATCCGCGCTCTGGGGCCATGTTGCGTACCACGTGTCGATGGCGTTGTTGAAATCGCGTATCGCGGCTGGGGGGTTAGTTAGTCAGCGTGCTGAGAGGAACGGGGAACGGGTTGCGATAGCGCTTATCTGCCCGGGATGAAGAAGAAGAAGAATGGGAGGGAGTTTGAGTTTGAGTAAGGACGGACGTAAGTGAGCACGCAAGGGAAAACGTAATGCAAAGGGCGGGGGTGGTGAAACAACAAAGAAAGAAAGCAACATACTCGCCGACCCATCATACCACGGTTTCCCTCCTTCATCATCAGGGAACCACCCCGTCTTCCCTCCAACTCCCAAATCAATATTCAAATAAAACCCTAAAAAAAAAAACGCGCGCGCGCGCGCTCAACATTAACACACAACCCAATCGCCAAAACTCACGCTGATCAAACGGGGCCGCAACACCGCTGTCCTTCCAGGGGTCTCTAACAACAACGACGCTGCCCGTCGTCTTATTCTGCGCCGTCGCGGGGAACCTGCCCTTATCCCAAAACGTGCCTCCCCC
This sequence comes from Termitomyces sp. DKA64, assembly GCA_017657295.1. Classification (NCBI taxonomy): domain Eukaryota; kingdom Fungi; phylum Basidiomycota; class Agaricomycetes; order Agaricales; family Lyophyllaceae; genus Termitomyces; species Termitomyces sp. DKA64. The sequence goes on along the minus strand of JAGGAV010007977.1, from coordinate 7,052 downwards.
GCCGTCTCCGGTCTTGCTGGGCTTCGTGTTGGGGTTCACATCGACCTCGAGAACGGAGCGCACGCGCCCGTCGACCCAGAAGCGGATAAACGACTCGTCCCACTCCACGACGTACGTGTGGAACGCCTTGTCGAACGACGTGCGTTTGAGCGAGAACCACCCAAACAGGTCTTTGGTGAGCGGGGGCGGCTGGGCTGGTTTGCGCGCGTCGGGTTAGCACATCGCGGATGTAGTAGGACAGAAACGTACAGGCACCAGGAACGTTGATTGGAGTCAGAGTCTGGTCGAGCCCGTATTGAAGCTGAGAACGGACAAAATTGGTTCCTTGAGCGGGATAGGAGGGACCATTACCGCGCGCTTCGAGGATCTGGATTCGCAGAGTTTGTTATTTAACAATAGAAAAAGTCTGAGTTGAGACGCACATCAATCTCGCCGCTGAGGGGCCAAGGCCCGTATGTATCATTTTCTGGCATCATCCATACAGCAGGCCAGAGCCAGTCTCTGTATGATATGGTTAGCAATGACATCACGTGTGCCGGGGCGACGGAGACACAATGACAAACACTGCAGTTGTCTCATATCGCCAACGCAAAAGAGGCGGACTCACCCACTGGCGATCTTTGCAACAACCTCGACCCTGCCATACTTGATACCGACCTTTCCCTTGGTGGTAATCTTGGCGCTCATGACGGGGTTGATGACGGAGCCTGCGGCGCTGTTGGTGATGGCCTTGCACGAGTTGCCGGGCGGGGTTGCTCCTAGCGCTGGTGGGGGCGGTGTTGTATCGGAGGACGTGGAATTGGAGTTGGCATCGGTGGAGTTGCTGCCCTGCTGCTGGTGCTGCCTGCGAACATGAGTGTTGGCGGTATTGGCACCCCTGGGAGCGGAAGCTGTGGTGCTCGCTGTGGTGGCATTGGCGTTTGCGGTAGAGTTGGTCGCAGGGACAGGGACAGGGGCGGGCGGGACGTCTGCGGTGCACCCAGGGACGTCGTACGTCTGGCCGTCGGAAGCATAGTCAGGGACGTCGTCGCGGGTGAGAGTGGGAAAGATGTAGAGCTCGTTGTTGAAGAGGTAAAGGTTCTTGTCTGCGTTTGTTGTGATCTGGAAGCCGCGGTCGCTGATTGAATGTCAGGTGCAGTTGGCAAGGGAAAGAAAGAAAGTACGCACTCGACTTGGACGTCACGGGACCAGTAGGCGTCGTTGAGGGACCCTGTGGAAAAGTCCTCGTCCATGACGAGACACAGCTGGCTCTCGTCTAGCATTTTCTTCTTTGCGTCGTTGACGCCAGTGTAGCAGAGGGCGGCAGCACCTGCGACGCCGAGGACGATGCAGGCAAAGGTGACCCACCAGGACAACCTGTGTCTCTTGGGGTGATGCTGGACGGGCGGAACCTGATGGTTGGGATCGAGAGAGTCGACCGAGCCGGCTTTGGGGCCCTTTTCGAGCATGGTGCTGGGGAGGGGCGGGCGGTGGGCGAGTGCGAGGTTGGAGTTGGAGGCAGAGAGATGGAGGGCGGTGGACGAGGCATTCTGGGTGGCGTAGTCGAGGACGGGGGGACCCCAGGAGAGGGTGGAGGTGGGGCGCGAGGCCGGGGAGAGGAAGGGCGGACGGAAGACCTGGGCCGGGGAGAGACCAGAGACGGAGGCGGCAATAGGGGCTGCGGCAGAGGCGCGGTAGAGGGAGCTGCTGGAGCTGGACGTGGTGAGTGCGTCGGCGGCGAACGGGGGCTGGGGCCGGTGGAGGTCGCCGAGGCTGCCGGCGCGCGGGAGGGTGGGCGGGGCGGGGTCGGGGTCGCCGCCGGCGATGTACGCGTACGCGGGGGTGTTGGCGAGACTCTCGAGGGAGACGCGGCGGCGGGCGTACGGCGACGGGGCGGGGTCGGCCTGGAAGGGGTAGGCGGACGGCGGCGGGGGCGGGGGCACGGCGGGGGAGTCGGCGCGGCGGGGGCGGCTGCCGGCGAGGAAGAAGGGCCGGGGAGGGGCAAGGTCGGACGGGCTGGGAGGACGCTGCATGGCGAGGACGAAGCAGAGACGGGGTTTTTGTGGCCCGTGTCGCTGATGGCCGATATGGAACCGACCCCGAAATTTATGGCCGTCCGAAGAAGACACCGCTGCGTGACGTCACTCTGGACCCCGAGCACTGGCAACGCCTTATATAGCCTCATTTTCATTTCGCTCGCCAATGGACTACGACCGCAACGACGCCCTTCTGCACTGGCTCTTCCGCCAGACCCAGGGCGACGCCTGGTTCCGCCCCAACGAGCAGCACATTTCCTCGGGTGTGGCCCTCCGCATCTCCGACGTCAATGGTGTGTGTCGTGCCCTCCTCCATTCTTGTACTGACTCCCGCAGACCCCGTCCCCGAGTTTCGCGTCTTTCCGTACGAGAACCCCACCCTCGAGCCCTTTGAGACCGCCGTGGCCGCCCTCAACCCCGCAGTCGCCGTCAAGATTCGCAGTGCCGCCGTCCATGCCGCCCTTGCTGCCGTCCACCCCGACGACCAGTCCGTCTACGTCGATGCAAACACCCGCATCCAGATCCTCGACACCATGCTCGCCCTTCCTGCCGCAGACAAGGAGCAGTGTGCCGCCTTTATCCGCGACGAACGCGTCCTCGTCATCTGGTCAGACGTCCTCGACCGCATCGTCCCCACCTGCACAGACTTTGACGAACGCCTCATCAAGCTTCTCTGGCGTGCAGCCCCCCCTTCCGTCGCCCCCTCCTCCGTCTCCCACCACCACGATCCCAGCCTCTCCCCCTCCTCCCGCTCCAGCATCGAGGTCCTCGCCGCATCCCCCCCAAAGCGCAACTCCCTGGCCTCCATGGCCCCCAGCTCCCCCCTCGCCCGCCCCCGACCCCCCACCAAGAAAAAACCCAAGAGGACCTGGTATGGCCGCAAGCTCCACGTCCACGATCCAGAAGAGGGCTCCATCCCCATGGACGAAAAGGGCGTCGCCGACCTCCAGGAGGACGAGGACACAAAGTGGAACGAGGCCAAGCAGACCCGCCGAACCATGCTTCTCGCGCCCTTGTACAACGGCCTCGCCGCCGCCTTGTCTCTCAGTATGTTCTCTTGTTTCTCTTTTCCTTGCCTCATTCATTGTCCCAGTTTTCATCGGAAACGGCATCAAGCTTCTCTTCCAGGAATGGACCCTCGACGCAGGCGTCACCCGCTTTGCCCTCCTCGCCGTGTGTCCCCTGCTCTACTGTGTTGCTCTCGTACGTCCAAATCTCCGATTCGGAGACAGGGCTTCCATGACTGATGCCGGTCCCCAGTTTTTTGCTTTGCAAATAATCCAAAACGTCTCAATGGTGTAAGTCCCCATTTTGGTTCATCCGAAACTCTTTGCCGAAACTCAACGTCTAGCATTGGCCCAATCGAACAATACCACTCCAACTCTACCTACTACAGCGGTGTCAAGCCCCAAGCGAACCCCAGAGTCGACGATGCCCTCCCTCACATCACCATCCAGATGCCCGTCTACAAGGAAGGCTTAGAAGCTGTCTTGTACGTTTTACTGTCTTTCACGTCCACCTTCCCCATCTGTATACCCTGCCCCTATTCTTGCTGACAAATTTATCCAGAGCGCCCTCGATCCTTTCCATCAAACGCGCGATGCAGACCTATGCCCGCCAGGGCGGCACGTCATCCATCTTTGTATGCGATGACGGGCTTCGCCTTCTCCCCGCACAGGATCAACAAGAGCGTGTCCGCTTCTATGCCGGCCATGGCATTGGCTGGGTCGCCAGGCCGGGCCATGGCGCCCTGCCGGACGATGTCGAACAACACAGTGACGATGAGCCCGCCCTAGTTGTCGATCTTGAAAAGGGCTTGGGTTCACCCAAGCCTAACAAGCCGTTTATGAGGGCTGGCAGGTTCAAGAAGGCTTCAAACTTGAATTATGGTCAGTGTCTTGTTTGCTGGTCGTGTGCGGCGGGCACTGACGTGCCCAAAGGTCTGGCACTCTCACTCAAGGCCGAACGGCACCTCGCGAAACTGCTCAAGCACCAAAAGGAAGTCAAAGAGGCCCACCACCAGTCCGAGGACTCGGCACACATGACGACAGAGAACAGCATCGCTTCCTCCCGCCGTTCGCCCACCCCGCCGCCCATGCCCCCCTCTCTTGTCGCCGACCTCTCTCTCCTCAGTATCCCCTCCAACACACATGCCAACGGCGCCTCTACGCCCATCCGCGGGTCAAGCTCCACTTCGAACTTGAACCACAACTCTTGCACACCCACGCCTACTGCGCCCTCGTTCAACCATCCCTACCCGTATGCCGCCACGGCCTCGCTCGAGGATCAAGCTCTGGCGCTCGCCATCGCAGAGTGTGCGTCGGAGACCGGCTTCCGTCCGTGGGCTGCAAACGGCCGGAATGTCAGGATGGGAGAGGTGGTGTTGCTTGTTGATTCCGATACAGTCGTGCCAGAGGATTGTTTGAGAGATGCCGCGAGGGAGATGGGGGTTTGTCCGGATGTGGCGATCATTCAGCACGAGAGTGGTGTGTTTTTTTTTTTCTTGCTCGAGCTACAGACGGCTGATGTGAGCGTTAGATGTCATGCAAGTCGTGCATCATTATTTTGAGAATGGGATTGCGTACTTTACAAGGAGGATTAATAGGACCATCTCGATGGCCTGTGCTAATGGTGAAGTCGCGCCTTTTGTCGGACATAATGCGTGCGTTTCTTTTTGTCTACTCAGTAAAGACCTTGAATGATGTGCGACGTAGCTTCCTCCGCTGGCGCGCGCTGCAGGACGTTGCGTTTATCGATCCCGCGGACGGCGTTGAGAAGATTTGGAGTGAGAGCAACGTGTCGGAGGATTTCGATATGGCGCTTCGGCTTTTGCAGAAGGGATACATTGTCCGGTGCGCGCGCTCTCTCTCTCTTTCTTTCATCGTACTTATGTACGCACGCACGTGCGCAGGTGGGCGACGTACTCGAAAGGCGAATTCAAAGAGGGTGTATCGCTGAGTGTCGACGACGAGCTGAACAGGTGGCAAAAGTACGCTTATGGGTGCAGCGAGCTGCTTTTCAACCCGTTCACGCAGTGGTTCCGCCGTGGACCGATCGCGCATCAGATTCACAAGTTTATGTGGTCCTGTGCGCCGATGCATTACAAGATTGCTATGATGGCTTGTACGTCCCTCTTACTTGACTCTCACTGCCAACTCACGCGCATCGCAGACATGTTCTCGTACTATGGAATCGCGGTGTCTATCACGATTAGCATCATCAATTACGTTTTGCTTGGGTTCCAGTTTGGAGTGGATAGGTTTTATATGCATTCGTTTGAAATTTGGCTCGCTACGACGGTGGTGTTCTTTGGGTCTGGGACCGTTGGGTATTCGATTTTGCAGTATCGGCTGGGGCTGAAGCAGCTTGTGAGTTTTGGCATTCCCTGCGCTCGTTTTGTACGTGCTGACACCCTGCAGATCCCTGCTTTTCTCGAGAACTGCATGTGGATTCCCTTCTTGTGCGTTTCTTTTTCCCCTTTTGGCATGTGCGCTTATTACGTTGATGCAGCTTCTTTTTCTTTGGGGGGCTTTCTATCCCGCTGAGCCAGGCTATCCTCGCGCATATGTTCTCTTACAATATCTCGTGGTCCGCGACGATCAAGGAGGTGCAGCGCTCTAATTTCTTCAAGGAGATTCCAAAGATTGCGAAACGGTGCGTCGGTTGGCGTACGTCGCGCATCGTCTTCTGACTTGTGCTTCGATCAAGGTTCTGGTTCCCTATCGTCGTGTCCTTGGTGCTCATACTTGGAGTTGTCATTCTGTCGACGAGTCTGATACCAATCGACTGGCGCATTGAAGCCGCGACTAACTGGGCCGTTATATTCCCTATTGTGTGAGTGTCGTTGATTGATGCGGTTGTGGTTGGTTTTCACACCCGTGCGTTCTAGCCTCATTGCGGCGTGTCATATATTGTTCCCGGTAAGGCAAAGAGGAAACGAGGCGTAATAGTGTCATGGCTGATTTTTTTTTTGACAGATCGTGTTGAATCCGTGGCTTATGGTGTTCTCGTATTAACAGTTGACTCGACGCTTGGACAATGTCAATGTTTTTCTTTTGATTAGCTCCGTACGTACGCATCACTATACCCGCATTCATACCTTCATTCTCTCATGATGCCCGACATCATAACACACTGATACTTATTGCCGGTATACATTCATACAGCAAGCAGCGCTCGTTTTTTCTTTTTTTGAACGAACATTGGACAGCGATCCATGACTCTTTTGTTATTTATTTTTTTATTGATTTTAGATGTGAGAGAACGCTCGTTGCTGGCTGGCCTGTAGGTCCTTGCCCCATTCCGATATGGCGCCCACCCGTCATTCATCCGTCCATTCATTCATTCATTCATACATACATACATTGTGCATCCCATTGATCCCATCCATCCATACACACAGGGACCTCGGACTCTCCTCTATATAAAGTAGACTATATCATTCTATTTTGACATCTGAAAGAAAAAATAAGGTGCATGTATGTATATAAGTACGTTACGCCGACTTGCGTGGATACGATCGATCGTGATGGGTATTGTATTATAGTTAAAAATAAAAATAAGCTCGTTACTGGCGTGACGACGGGTGGGTTTCCCCATGTGGATTAATGGTTCCTTAATGCGCATTTGTGCTTATGGTTCTCCCGGAGCTATGGACGTGCGTAGAGTGATTGATTGATTGATGGTGTGGGTTCGTCGTGGGTTGGCCTTGCTTTGGTGTTGCGATGGTATGGCGCCCCACGTCGTGCGGCCCCTGACGATCAGTGTGCCGGGTAGTCTTTTGGGTTGGGGTAACTACGACCATGTGAATGAATGCGAGATGCGGAAGGAAAGGAGAGAGACAGGACGTGATTTGTGATTTGTGATTTATGATTTATTTGCGATGGATGGATGGTGGGTGGTGTGGTTTGTTCGGAATGAGGACGGCGTTGCTTGGTTTGTTTTTTTTTTTTTTTTCGGATGAGGAGGGGGGACTTGGAGGGTGAGGGGGTGGGGGGGGGGGGGGGTTTGTGTTTTGTGTTTTGCCGATGACATACG
>JAGGAV010007976.1:0-24831 GCA_017657295.1 Termitomyces sp. DKA64 | reverse complement strand
TATTTTCTATTCAAGTTGTTTTACACATGTCGGAAGTTCTGTACATGTTTGGTTAGTCAGTGTTTGAGTTTGAGTGCAGGCTCGAGTTGGGACATGTTGTCGAGCGCTAGCCGTCACCTCTATGAACACCGAGGCAGCGATAGGATTGCTGAGCCTCTCGCTGCCGGCCAAAGAGAAGAAGGAAATGAAAATGGACATGTCACGGCGACGACAGCTTCAGTATTGCGCGCAACTACAGCAAATGCTGGTACCATGCCGCATGTGTAGGAATTGTCCCAGGGCGGTTCCCCGAGGAATGGAAGAAGTCTCCCCCATACGTTGCCCTTGCGCCCACATGCCGACATTGTCCCCGACGCAAGCGCCTCGTCGCTGCCGCCCAGCACTGGGAGAGCATCCGGGACCTGACCGAGCACCCCATCCTTCTCCCGATTTTACGCTCTCCAAGGTCCTGCGCAATCATCCGACACCAGGTCTTGAAAACATGTGTGATAAAGGTATGTTACAGGCAGGATCTGCCAAACACACTGAACTGTGGACAGCATGACGGGGTCGAGTCTGGCATGCAAAAAGCTCCGGAACCGATAAGGATCAAAGTACCACGGATACTCTCTTGACGTGGCTCCTATCCCTTGCCGTCGCGACGTTCCATGAATCTTTGCGTCGGACAGAAGCACAGCGAGGGCTGGGCATGCATACCTTTGGTAATACTCTGCCATGCAAGGAACAAGGCACGAATGGCCGGATTATCGCAACGCCTATCCGCTGCTTCAATGCCTAGGGTGGAGTGTGGAGGAAATGCGGTTCTACTGACATAGCGCATGGCCCAACAAGAAACAAAAATGCAGACATGACATGATGGTGCCAAATGGACAAGGCAGGAAGCTGGGGATTGGGATGTACGACGAGAGCCTGGGCCGGCGTGCAATGCGGTGAGGACGACAAGGGGCAGAGTTCTAAGAAGAGTCGGCGGTGATGGAGGTTTGCACCGTGACGGCATACAGTGCCGCAATGTGGGTCTTCGCTGCAACGCAGGTACTTGTATCGCTCGCTTATCCCAGATTGCAGCGGCGGCTTGCGCAACTCATCGCGCGTGAATCGGCGGTGAATCAACAGCGGCTCGATAGTGTGCTTGTATGCTTCGCGCGTATGGATCATGTTTTCCCATCTTGGATCGATAACGTACACATGGGGTTGGTCCGAAATTGCGAACGAGTGCTCCTGCTCTCCGCGCCAAGCAGGCTGTGGTCAGCTGCCAGTCCGCCACCACACGCAGGCTACCCCAGCAAAGAAAAGCCCTTCCTACGAGTGAGCAACAGATTACGTGACGCCCTAGACCTCCTGCCTCTCCTATCGAAACGGTAAGTCTCGTTTGCAGATATTGGGATTCTCATGGTGTATGTAGAAACGCAATTGATACTCGCCTCGCCCCTGATACCTCGCGGCTGTTATCCAAGTCCACGGGAAATGCGTGGCTCGAAAAAGCATTAATAAATTCAGTTAGTAGGTCGGGACGAAGAGCAAAAATGGGTACATTGTACAAAGATACAAAATTCACTTTGTTCAAAGGGGAATGTATGTACTTGACGTGGGACTGCGCGTCAATGATAGCAAGCACTATTAGTAGAGAGATTACCAAGAAATGAGGATAGCGATGGGGGCCATCGGTAAGTATACTATGCGGGTAAAATATGATGGACGAGACCGGTATATTACCCGAGGAGAAAAAAAGCATGGAAAAACTACGCAGAGTACTCGTGGCCATACTCGTACGCATACCCCTGTGCATGGCCGTGAGCGTACGGAGCGCCACCGTGGAGGGCCTGAAACGCCTGGGCCTGTTGGTGGGCCATGTGACCGGGACTCCTGGGCGAAAAGGAGGACGACGAGGAGCGGGGGAGCCGTGATAGTACGATGTGGGAGGGCGTGTATTGGTGGTGGTGGTGGACGGAGGGCATTGCACTGCCGACGAGATGGAGTGGGGCATGGGGGTGAGGCTGCTGGGGGTACGCAAAGTAGGTGCCTCTAACGGGCGGGGAATTTCCGTTTGACGAAGTGGATGAGAAGGCTGTGGAATGGGGACGGGGCGGCGGGTAGGCGTTGGGCCGGGGAATGTGGGGCGTTGGGACGCGCCTCGAGGGGTCGCTGCGGGCGGGACTGGCGCGTCGAGGAGGATCTTAGGGTTGACGAGACCGAGGGCGGGGGGACGCTCGGGGTGGTCGAGATAGCCGTCGATGAGGCCGGCGGCGGTGTTGTTGCAGAGTTCCATGACGCTGGGTCTGCGGGACTGGGGCCGTGACTCGGAGGCGTAGGCGTACTCGGGGTGGCTGTAGTCGTCGTAGGGCACGTTTGCGGGGGCTCTCCATCCAGAGACCCGTGTCTGTCGTTTGATCTGCAAATCCAGAGTTCCTTCTCGTTGATATTACATTAATTTGTTCCTTTAGCTTATACGTATTATAATTTGCCATGAGCAGATGATACACGGGCTCGACTTTGCGATTTTTAGCAAACCCTTTTGCTCGGCACGGAGGATTTGACGTTGGTTGACACGTGTTTGGTTCATCTTGACCGGACACCTAAACGACCTTTTGTGGGTCGCAGATTGTGTTGGAATTGACGACCGCTCGCGCGCCCACCACGCCGGCCCTCCGCTCCCAAGACCGCCGCCTGCGCCGCCGCCCGGATCGCCCGGCCGTGCTCATCATGCCGCCGGCGTCCTCCCCAGCCCGTCCCCGTCCCCCGAAGCCGAAGCCGAAACAAACACCGACATCTCTCGACGACGTCTCTGCCGCGGCGCGCGCCGCTCCCGCCGCGGTCCCCGCCGTTGCCGCCGCAGCGCCGCCGGCGTCGGATGTCGAAATCAAGAAGGAACCGACGGACGATAAAATGACAATCGTCGTGCGGCCGCGCGCGCCCGCAACGCTACCGAATCCCGCCGAGCCCTGGAACCACCCCGACGAGCTCGACTACATCCGTCCCCACTCGTGGTCCCAATCATCCCTCATCGCCCATCTCCTCGACAACGCCTTCGACGTCCTTCCCCGCCTCCCCCAGGGCTCATCAGACCCCTGGTGCATCGTCACCGCCCGCAACGGCTCATCCACCGCCGTCCCAAAGGGTTATCGTCTCCCCCTCATGTTTGCCATGAAGTTCCAGTGGGAGAGCCTCCGCCTCGTCTTGACAAGCCAGCACAGGGAGGACGAGTGGAAGGATTACAAGTTTGATTTTTTACATGTCTCCCGGCTGTGTACGCAATTTTTGAAACAGGCCCACGACGCCATGGCCAATAATGGCATGGACAAGTCCTGGAGGTGTCCCATGTTTGATCGCGCTCTGACGAGGTATTATCGGAGGTGGCTTGTCAATCGTGAAGAGTTCTTGATGTGGTTCTGGAAGGAGTTTGAGGAGGAAGAATATCAAGGTGATATTCTCAAAAAGGGTCTGTTTTTTCAATATTTTTGTGCTACGAAACTCACATCGACATGACACAGATTGGACTCGCTTCGTCTTAAAAGGCCACAAAGGCTTCCATCTCACAAAAGAAGAATGTGCAGAAGGTTTATCATACCGGTCCCTCACCTCTGGTCTCGAACAGCGTTCCGATGGTCGTTTTTACTGGGTTCTCCCCCCCATCCCTCCCGCCCCCTCTGCAGCCCTCCACAACGAACAGGACAAGAAGTCGAGAAAGGTGACAGGGAAGAGGAAGCGTGGCTCAGGTGAGGAAAAGGAGAGAGAGGGAAGAAAGGCAAAAGAGAAGGCAAAAGAGAAGCAGGTGGCGAAACAAAAGGGGAAGGAGGGCATTGCGGTACACAGTCTTTCTGTCACGGATAAAGCCCCGTCGCGTATAGACACGGAGGTGAACAACGTCATGTCGCCGAACCCGCCTGCGGAAGGAGAGGAGCATGAAGAGAAGGAGGCGACGAAAGACAAGACGAAGCAGGCAGTGAAAGGTAAGGAGAAGGAGAAGACAAAAGATAAGGTCAAGGAGACGGTGAAGGATAAGTGGAAGGAGAAGGGGAAGGGGAAGGGAAAGGAGAAAGAGGCAGTAAAGGACAGTGCGAAAGACGTGGTCAAGGGCAAGACGAGAGAGGTAGTAAAGGACAAGAAGGATGAGGTACTATCGGGCATTTCGAAGGAGATACCGGGGCGACGCAATCGGGCCCTTTTGCAATCCCACAGGGACCAAACTCCGTCGCCCGCCGGCACGGAGGTGAAGAGCGATGCGATGTCGGCGCCGTCTGCGGAAAGATACGAGGGTGAGAAGAAGGAGAAGGAAAAGGAAGAGAAAGGCTCGCCACTTTGGAGTGAGAGTGAGAGTGAGAGTTCGGCAAAAGAGTCGGACGCAAAGGTGAATGGAAAGGGGATGCAGAAGGTGCAGAGGATTTTCATTATCAAGTCCGCTGAGGGTAAAAAAGTTCTTCGACTACACCCTTTGATCCAGGCGGGGAAAACGCCTGTTGGCCCTGGTTCGGAAGTGGAGATGTCTGCGCCGCCTGCGAAAAGAGCCCGGTTGGAGGGTGCGGAGGCTGAGAAAAAGGATACATGGGCTTCTCTTCCTCTGGCTCCTCCTTCGTCGCAGGTTTACGATTGGAATCAGCCAGAAGACTATCTCAGGCGGTTCATGGAGAAATGGAGTGGGGGCAAAAACGATGTAGTTGTGAGAGGAAAAGAGACCGAGACGAGCGATGAGGAGATCGAGGGGATCCACGACAAGAGGAAGATGTTACTGGTCGAAGCCGGGAAAGGTGCGAGTGCGGGTGGGGACAAGGAGAGAGAGCGAGTGATTGAGGACGAAGATGATAGGATTCTACAGACGGAGGGGTTGGGGTATCCTGAACCCCAGCCGGATACGTTGGAGGTTGATGCACAGGTCCCACAGTCTCCTCGTCCCGACACGATCGACAAGGAGAAGGAAAAGAACCCAGGTGCGAGTGATACTATACCATCCATTTCGGCCGTTGTCCCGACGACAACGATCGACTCTGCGCCTGCGACGACGCCGTCGACATCCGGTGGTATTTCTCGCACTATCCTCAGTCCGGCGCGGGTCGCCAGTGCCACAGCAGCTACCCCTATCAACGCATCAGCCAGCACTTCAACTGCCATGAATATGAAGGCATCTACAAACCTGACCACGCAGCGCCCGGCGGTGTCAGCACCTACAATTACGCTCCCCTCGAGCGCTCCGCCGCCTGCTCAGCCATCTAATCCGAATAGTAATCCCTATCTCAAGCTGATTGCGAACCCGCATGTGAGAGGGGGATTCGTTTATGGCACTTATGGGAGCGCACCTAAGAGTGTGAGTGCGAGTGTGAATGCGGGTGCGGGTGCGGGTTCGGGTGCGGATGTGGGTGCGGGTGCGGGTGCGGGTGCGTGTGCGGGTGCGAGTGTGGCTGTGGGTGCGGGTGCGAGTGCGAGTACGAGTGCGAGTACGAGTGCGAAAAGCATAGTTCCCCCTTCTTCTCCTACAGCCATCGATGTCACAAGAGAAGGAGGAGGAATGAGTGCCGAAAAGAGGCAGAGTACTTGGGACGTGAGGGTTAGTAAGGCATTGGAGAGGGCGAAGGGTTCTAAAGGGTCTGCGCTTGGGCAGGCCGGTGCAAATGTAGCGGTGTCGCCAAGGGCTGCGTGGTATGTTCCGCAGGTACCGCAGTGGGATCCGAAGGAGCGCGAACGTGAGTGTCTTTCTCTCCTGATTTTTTTTTCAGGGTTTATGGTAGGAAGATTGAGATGTGGCAGACTCTTTTTTTCCCTTTATGTAGTGTTCGTGTTTTGATTCGACGTCGACTTTTCGAGTGGTACATGACTGACAGGATTTTATCTTAGGTGTCTTGCAACGTGCTCATGCAATAAAATCGACGGCTCATAGTCCTGTTATTCCGACTGACACTCGTTATCCTCTTACTCCGGCTCCTAAGCTTAGCTCTCAGTATTCTGGCTCTGGCTCTAGCTCTCGTTCGGGGTCTGGATTCACCGCAGTTACAACTCCTACGATTCAGCCTGAGCAGCCACTTTTAGTTCCTGAGACTGAGCCTGTAAGTGAGCCTGCGTCTGCGCCTTCACATGTTCCTTCGTCTCAGTCGCCCCTTTTTGCTCCCTCTGCTGAGTCGGCTGCTGCTGCTGCGAGCACTTCAACTGTCACTGAGACGGTGCCTGAGAGTCGTACTACTGAAGTACCCGCTAACTCTGGCTCAACCACTACTGCCATGAATGTCGATCCCCCTTCTCCGCGCGTTGAGCCTTCCACATCAACTGCTGATCCTGCACTGTTAATCGCTGAGGCAGCTGCTCCAACCGATTCGCCTGGACCACTCTCGCCTGCGCAGACATTTGCCTTGCAGCCTCGCCCGCAGTCTCTGTCCCAATCTGCCTCTCTTCCTCTTCCGTTATCCAATGACCAAATGGAATCTCAGATAGAAACACCTCGTCCTCATTATCGTCCTAGCCCTCGTGAACTCCCACCTCTCCCCGGTCCGCCTCCCCCTCGACCAGGACGGAGCGCAACTTGTGAGGAGTATCAGCTCACTGCAGCTGCGTGGTCTGGCTCTGGCTCGTCTGACCCTGGCAATGAACCTGAAGGGATGAGAGAATATAGTACCAGCGAACATGGGCACGAACACGAGCATTGGCGAGATATGCAGAATAATCGTGCTGATCGTCGGTATGAGAGAGGAGGGTACTATGATGGATGTCGCCATCATAGTCCCACACCTGGCTCCCCTTCCTACAGACGATATCACCCGTACGCATACCTGCCCCCTCCCAGCGGACCGAGGTATTATTCTTCTTCATTCACTTCGCCGCATTATCCTCAAACTCCATACAACGACTATCCGCCTTACTATCCACCTTCTGTCTCGGCACCGTACCGTCCCTCGCGAAGAAGTAGTGTCAATGGAGGTTCGTTGGGTGGGGCTCATAGTCCTGTGCTTCCTGATATCGACCCGGAGGGTGCAGAGGTGGATGGGAGCCCAGTCGCTGCGAGGATTGTGTCCATTGTGCAGGATACAATGGCAAGGCTCACGGACGTGCTTAGCGCGAGTGGCTCTATGAGAGAAAGTCGGAGTATGAGCAGGAGGGAGAGGTCGTCTGTAGCGTCAGTATCGGGATCGGTATCTGTCGAAACGGGTACTTCGCGATCTGGTGATGCGCAGGGACGATCTGGTAGTGGAGATGGCAGATTGTTGAAGCTGGAGGAGGTTCTTGGAGAGATTCGATCGTTGAAGGAGGATCATCAGCGCGAGGTAACTATGATGCGTAGTGAGATTGAATGGCTGAGGAGGCAAGTTCAGAATCTCGAAGGCCAGAGTACGAGGGATCGAGAGACTCATGAGGAGATGGATACAGATGGCGTGGGCAGTAAAGCAATAGTAGCAAATGGCGTCGTTGCCGAGTCTTCTTCCTCGTACCCTATCGATCTCACGGGCGATGTACAGGATGAGAGTTCCCAAGTGAATCAGCCTAATTCATTGGTTCGTTGGGTTCCGATTAAGCACCCTCTTGCTCATCTTATTGGCTTGACAGGTCAACTCTCACCTTGCGGACACGGTGAGGATCACTAAAGTTCGCAATTCCAATTCCCCGTCTTTGGCCATGCGGCACGAGGACGGCGTCGATAGTAGTGAGGTTGATAAAGGTAATGGAAAGGAGGCGGTGGTGTGTCCGCCGCGGGTGGGAGTAACTCTTTCAAGTGATGGAATTCCAATGTCGCCCGGTCACGGTGGATTGCCGCTCCCCATCAAATCGCAACGGAAGGGACGTATGTTCGTTCCCATTGACATGCCTGAGGACGATTGATAAGTCTCTTCGTTTTCATGTTCCTCTTAACCCTTGCCTCTTGATGGCCCGTGTCCTTCATCTTGTTGTGTCTTTCGTCGTTCAATGTAGATTTAATATCCGCTTCACTTATATACTAGTTCTCTCATTGTATCAAAATCAGACAAACGTTTAAATGCCATTGGTACTACCAATCTGAGTAATATCATGGATTGTCAACGTGCTCAACGGGTTTTCTCTCGTTCTAACCCCCGCTGGACAACCTATTACGATTGCATGTCTCCCACCATCAATGTAATGATGACTCCTGTCTGCCCTTGTATTCCTCGTTTGAAAATAGTCCCGTCGTCCAATATACTAGGGTCCAGTCCCCAAACTCAATCCATCCATCAACGTGACTTAGGTTCGGTAAGAACGTGTTATTAGTCTCCTTTGTTTCCGCTGCTTCTCCGCCACTGTCTCGCATTCTATACACGGGAATTTTTTCATGATCTAACATCGGTCAATGGCAAGCGCAATGACTACAAATTTGAAATGTTTCTCTACATTTAAAGGAAGCAGGTGCGATATTTCCGAATAGCGGCCAGTGGCAAGCCCTCGACCCTGCAAATCTGTTCATCGAAAGCAAGCATAACCTTCGGCAAATTGCGTAGAAGCAGCCTTCGAAAATCGATCAACTGAAAACTTCTAACCACCACGAACCACCCCCGAAATCCAAAACGACCAGCGATGATGTCCACAAACTTGGAGCAAAACACGATCGATATTCGGCGTAAGTCTTCTTAAAACAATGAGTTCCATGTTTTCGTACGTGTTAATTTGGCAGACACTAATGGTACTCCGGAATCGCTCCCAGAGTCTCAAGATTCTTCAGAAAATGCTGTTAATCGCGTTCCAGCCGAGGTTCTCGTTCAGATTTTTCTCTACTGCAGCTATCAAAACCCGGTGTCGGTATCATGCAGCTCTCCGCTTGGATTGTCCCACGTGAGTTCGTTCTGGAGAATCACGGCTCTGAGCACCCCTGAACTCTGGAGTACATTGGTCGTCGACTTTTCGCTCAGGTATTTGTGGCCCATCAAAGGCGCACTTACTTCCGAGTTGTTCTCTACTTGTAATCCAGAGGACTACCGAAGATTTCCAGAGATATGGTTTGATAGGGCCGGGAGTCGACCATTGACTTTTATCCTCAAAAGTATCGACTGCTGGAGGCCCCAACCCACGTATAGTCATCTTCTCTCTGCTGTTGGAACCACGTGGATATCTTCACGTATGACGGAGCTTGAATTGTTGCCTGACCCGTCGTTCGATAATGATTTGGCTGCGATATTGATACTACCTGGGGATTCATTCCCTGTTCTCCAGAAGCTCACTTTTCAACTTTACCATCAACAAATTGAGATTACTGCGTTCAGTGACGCACCTTTACTTCGTTCTGTCACTTTCAGAACCAATACCTATGATAATCTCATTAGAAATCCTCGTCCATGGCGATGGAGCCAGCTCACACGGTTTGAAACTAATGATGCCTTGGTCTCTGATCAATGGTGTCGGATCTTTCGCAATCTTGTCAATATCCAATGGTGCTCCGTCCGCGTTACCCCAGCGCGAGGAGCCACTCCCTCAGCGTCTCCCAGGACCGCACTTAGCCATCTTGCATTTCTCAAGATACGTTTCGAGGATTGGTATCCCTTGAGAGACGTGTCAATCTTTCGCAGCATTACGTTCCCAGCATTGAAGACATATGTGCAAGATGCGATGAACGTCTATCGTTGTACACCTGTGCCTTTGACCTCTCTGGTGATGACTAATCTCTCAGCAACATGTCTCACGAGTTCGGATCTTGACATATTTCTATCGCGCTGTCATTCACTGGAGCGCCTGGCAATACACACTTATAAAGAGCCATGGAGAATCCTTGAATGGGATGTGTGGACCAAGCTTCAGGAACGTTTCTCGCGATTACCTCGTCTACACACGGTTGTTTTCGGACTAAGTGTCTGCTACCACATAAAAAATGTAGCGGCACCGGCCGACGCGTTTTCTCGTATAGCCATTTCGTGTCGCAGTACGTCGCTGAGCAATCTCTGGCTCTTTGTGTGTGGTCATGAACAGGGACGGGAGTTGTGCCGACAGGTCAACGACAATCTTACAGATCCAGACTTGTGTTCTTCTACTCTGGTCATCAAGACGCGCTTCATACTAAATAGCTTTCACCTCAGTGATAAGGTTGACCTCAGTGATGAGTTGGGTTGGACGACATGACTTGGTGGATACGGTGTCCTTCTGAATTTAATACATGTTCAAGTTCTGATTGAGAATGTAGGTCTGCGCATTTCGATCTCATCCTATACACATCGCAGAGATGTTCCAAGGGAAATAATGGGGAAGATCAATTATCCGACTACTAGCGAACATATGCCAGTTCAATGCATAGACTTAAGCTTTTGACTGGTAACGAAATTAAGCACGTGTTGTTTGTGTGTATGTACGTGTCTGAAGCAAGCGCAGAACACGTGTGAACTCCACGTCAGAGACAACTCCCACCACTTTTGTTATATTCTTTACCACTGATCTCTTGTACTTTCTATGGGTTCTTCCCAAAGTCTTCTATCCGCGGAAGCTGCTATCACTGTTGCTGTCGTCGCCGGCGCCGTTGGCTTTGGCTACAGCCAGTTCAGACCATCGGACGCCACCTCGAGCTCGCCGACTACTACAGAAGCAGCTGGGAACAAAGGAAAGAAGAAGAAAAAGCCTTCTGCACGTCCGTCACCTGTTTCTGAGCCTTCTGCCTCATCATCTCCAGCACCCATAGTGGTGCCGTTCCCAACTGTCATTCCAGGTACACTTGACGTTTCCACGACGCCAGAACCCGAAGTTGCATCGCTGGACCCTCCAAAATCGACCAAGTCAAAGAAAAAGAAAAAGACGAGACTTGCGAACGATAGCGCGGGGCCATCTCAAAAAGAGCAAAATGTCACAGAACAAAAGGTCAAGGTGTCTGGTTCGACTCTGCCCACTGCCAAGAACATACCAAACACCAAAAACAAAGGAAAGCAGAAAACTACGTTCCTTGCAAGTGCTACTTCGTCTCCCGAAGTGACCACTCGGCAGTTGGATAAAGTCCAATCATCCATTTCCATCGACACAGACGGCTCGTGGACCCGCGTAGAATCGCGCCGCAACAAGTTCGGACGTTCGGCGGATGTCACTGCTAGTGCGAGCGAAGCAGATCCTGCGACTGAATCTTCGTCTCCCGTTGCGGAACGCACGGACGTCGACGTGGAGGCTGATGTAGATGAAGACGATCATTTCTACACGCGGTCGTCCAACTCTGAGCAGCGCCGCCCACTTGCCGAAAGAATGCTTTCTAAGCCTAGGAAGACCGGTGTTGAGAGGTACGTTTCTTCCCCGCTTCGACTGTTCGGCTGCGTTGAATAAGCAACGGTTCCTTCCAAATAGCATGCTTGAAACGTCGGACAACCCAACCATCGCACGCGTGATGCGCGTGCAGCCCAGGGCTGATGAACAACCTGCGTTGTGCTCCTCATGGGGCGACTACGAGGATGCCCACGATGCCGATCTTGATGGGGAGGACGCCAATGCAGGGTGGGATGTTGTCAAGAGCCGACGATCTCGTATGTACCTTTTCTGTCACCCTTATGCCTTTCTCTCTCTTCTCCTTATACCTCCTTATCCTTTTCCTCTCTCGAGATTGGTTTTTTCTTTCACTGGCGATCGTTAAATGTCTGCTACTCTAGGCACAATCCGCCCTTCAACCTCTGAACCCTCGCCATTCCAATCTCAGCAGAAGAAAGCTCCAGAAACGCTCACTAAACGCCAACGACAGAATGCCGCCCGCCGAGAGACACAGAAGGCACTAAAAGAAGAGGCCGAGCAGGAGAGGCGCGCAATACTGGTGAGGCATCAACGGCAATTAGAAAACGAGAGGATGAAGGAGCAGACAAAAAGAAGAGGAGGGAAGAAAGTCAGTGGCGGTATGACGGCTGTTGTGTCGGACAGTGGGAAATTGGTTTGGGAATAATGAGGGGCAAGCAGGGAAGAAAGACAAGTATGTTTATCTCCGATTGCCACATTATCGGAGCCAAATATATGATAATTTCGCGGATTGGTCCGGATTCAGGAATCCTGCGAATGATGCAAATGCGGTCGATCGCCATTCACCATGGGTGACTGAACGTCTTCATTGCCAACCCCCGTCTAGTCAAAGAGGTAACGTCACGTGAGCGGTTTGATGTCATGCAAAATGAGTGTCTCAGTTTGTAAGTGAGTACTCAATGTATAGAACATAGACGAGACTGCGAAACCTTTCCTTGATGAGGGGACCGAGGTATCGGCTTCTCGACGATGAGTTTTCCTTCGGTAATGTTATATAATTTAAGACCTACCACGGTCGTACTAAGTTCAGGTCATTCTCGTTGGCAACCCAGATTGCCTACATGAAAAGCGTCAACGGCACAAGAAATCCATCGGGAACTGCAAGTCAATATGCTGGGATAGGACTCGACCCGAAGAAATTGCCGACAGAAGGAAGTGCTTGTTGCTTTGGCCTTTATGATCAGCATAATAAGAGAGGTGATTCACGGTCGATCGAGGATCTAGACACGGTTTCGAAAAGCAGAGCGATAGAGAAAATCCAATGGCAGTGGAACGGGGATGGACTCTGCCGGACTCCGTCTTGTCATGGGGAATTCTGTTGCACCACCTGGATCATCTAAGATCATCTGGCAGTCGCCGCCAATAAGTGATGTTTCCGCTCAGATGAGGTACATTCATTGTCCTTTCGCAATCAACTGGGGAAAGACGGCACGAGTCGCTTTTCACTCCGCTAGCATATCTCTACTTAAGCCGACATGACAGAACCAACGATTCTCAATAGAACATGCGGCGGACAATGAAGCATATATTCTCTGCCGACACTCCATCTCGTGCGAAGATCTATTCAAGAAGACAAGTGACACAAGAAACGCCGCGATGTGACGTATGGTGGTTTTGACATCATATTCAGGATCAGCATCTTATATTTTTCAATATCGTCAATCCAAATATGATACATCAAAAAAAAATATCAAAATAGTACGTAGGCTAGGAGTACATTCGGTTGGCTCGATACTCGTTAGTATGCTACAAGCATTGAGCGGAACACATGATTTACAGCTTAAAAGGGGTAACGTACAACGTATGGAAACAACCTGGTTCTTAAGGTGGTCTGAGACAAGAATGCGCAATCTGAAATGGGGAAACGTGTCAAAAGCTGACCTCAATATCTGGTGCACTCTTTACTATTCAAGGCCTCCCTCATGATGATCCCAAACTCTGGCTACAAAGTTGTCAGGCGAAATTCAGTGATTAAAGATCATTGAAACTGACGATCAGACTTCGTACGACTTGTGCCACACAGGGCAGTCTACGATCCTTTTTCCATTCATCACCGGTCGAACGTTCCTCCTGGGGGACTTCGGATGCAGAGCCCTGCGCTTGCTGAGGAGCGGTACATTGTCCTTGGACCTGAGGCGCAGTAAAGTGTTTTTCAGAAGAACAATGACGATCAGCGTACATGTGGAGCAGGAAGCATGATAAATAGCGCGTAGATCCGAAGTGCGATGAAATCATCCTCTTGAGGTTTCTTA
The DNA here is from genome assembly GCA_017657295.1 of Termitomyces sp. DKA64. Classification (NCBI taxonomy): domain Eukaryota; kingdom Fungi; phylum Basidiomycota; class Agaricomycetes; order Agaricales; family Lyophyllaceae; genus Termitomyces; species Termitomyces sp. DKA64. Next base: position 11,410 of record JAGGAV010007976.1, on the reverse strand, counting down.
CGACAAGGATAAGGCTGTGAGTATGAAAAGAGATCGAAGACGGACCACAACATCATCTTCGCGTGCTCTTTTCACCCTCGTGTAAGGATGGTATCGATGGATGCTTCGGCTTACAAAAGAGGTAGAATGAGAGCGAAGACCTGAGAACATCTTGCTTGTACTAGAACTCAGAGTGCTGCTAGAGAAAAATACGGGGGAAGGATAGCTGAAGACTGAGATTGGTTCGGGGGGAATGATCTTATAACATGGGAGATTGGATCTGAGCCGAAAAAAAAGATGCATGACGGAGAAGTTCTGTATCGCGCTTTCAAATATTATGACGTGATCCCCGAAAACCACCATACGTTTACACTCTTTTTAGGTACAGAAACGTGTCGTAGACCGAAGAATCTAGCTGAAAATAGATATTAGTGGTGAAGGAGTGGTACAGACCGATAGTGGAAGCTAAGGGGTGGGTACTACTGGTACACTTTGCAAGTTGCAGTAAATAAGAATGGCAGCTCTCACCCGATTTAACAGCGTAATATCATTCAATATATTGCGAGTTAGTCAAATGAATGCTTTCAGCTAAAGAATTCATGCTCTCGTTGAAAGAGCGTAGGAAACATCGAGATGATGTCTGTGCCCTCCATGAAATTGGCTGGAAACATCTCGGCGACCATGGATTGACTCACTGCCTATACTTCATCATACACTGGTGCTCACGCGGTAGTCAGAAGGATGCGAGAGTAAGATCCCAGACAGGTAAGATCGTTCGATTTAGGGAGTCGAAAACTTTATTCCCGGACTGAAAACAGACAGAAGAAGTCATGGGCATCTGCTGATTCAGCTTCATTCGTTTGAACATTCTGAATCTTCTTTCAAACTAGCATGATTCGGAAAACCGGAAAAAATGTGCATACAAGATGAAAAGCAACCGCCTCTGTCGTGGGTTCGTCAATTGTGGCGTGTTCGAGGGACGTGGATGCCTCTTGTGCCTTGGGAATTGATCACAATGGCTGTCCGATGGTGACGAGCGGTTTTCTCTGGGCAAGAACACAGAGAACTCGTTGCTCGGCTGTGAATTCATTTGTAAAGAGTCACTGATGGAAAAGTTGTAAGAGCCACTGATGGAAAAGTTGTACCATTTTCGCGATGCTCTAAACTAGAAGTTCCTGAATATTTACCTTTGCTTGGCTGAGCGCTTCCATATTTCTCTAAATTCCTACGCTGGATAAGTCAGCTTTATTAAAACATGTCCACTTTAACACCCACACTGATTCGAACGCTCCCCTCGTAGCGTCAAAAGCTGTGCTATTCCAGCAATCCAACTTGTTTTCTGCATCCTCATCAGATTCGTCTCTCGAGGGTACTGCAAGTCTTCTTGAAAGTGAGATATAGGCTTGTCTTCTTTCTTTCAAAGTGAGGGGATTCCTTCCGGGTCTCAATGGAAATTCCGAATCGGAAGGACCGATTTACTCGTGTTATCTTACACGTGGGGAGACCTCCGGCATTTACCGACACAGGGTTGCCACCTCCGTCCGTGGACATCGGCACCCAGGTACTCGAGTGCAAGAGACCTCGCCCCGGACTTGTAGAGGTACTCTATCCTCCGTATTCTATGCAATTAGCATGCTGAAACAACAGAACAAGGGCTCTATCATTGGAGATGAACGGCTTTATGAATACAATCAACGGAACTCCCATTGTATCTACACACGATGTAACTAACGCTCCAAACTATCTCCAGGGCACGCTTAAGAGTACCCCCGAGCCGATGAAGCGTGCCCCTTCAACATCGTCAAAGAGTCCTAATATTACAACAGAGACCATCCTATCCGATGGGAAAGCCAAGGCGAACGAGATTGTTTCGTCTCTCGATCTGGATATGCAACGGCAGCTCGAGGACTACAATCGATCCATTACAATCGTGGTTTGGTATCGGGCTGGGACAGAGCCAATCCGCCTGCACTACATGAACCCTACATTTCCCTACTTTCAACTCCTGCAGTTGGATATGCTTGTTAAAGACTTGGCTTTAACGGCTGCGTCGTTTATTGATACCTATAATCCCCATTCTGGGACTTGGGAGCAGCATACGATGGGTTCGGTGCGTCGAGTGGCGACACAACAGCGCCTTCTGTACAAAACGCGGAGGAGCCTTCTTGATGGTTTGAGCGAGCACGACTGTCCTGGCCTCCCTCAAGAAGTAGCGACACAGGTGCCAACCCAGTTCCCGGCTCCTCCAGTCCTACAAAATCAAAGATCGCCCATGGCAGCAGTGCCGACATTGCGCAAGCGTGTCGCATCCAATGATGATTCTTCTGAGCCTGTTCAGAAGGTCCATGTAACAAATCACTATTACCCAGCTCATGTTGCTACTACGTCTGCCACTGCCCAGGCAGAAACTTCAAACGTTTATGCGAATGGCTCATACTCCCAGTATCCATCGCAGATGTTCTGTTCTACTCCGGCGTCACCGGCTACTGCCACTGCATCCACTGCAGCACCGGTCCATACTCCTTCTGCCTCACCTTCAATTCCCGTTCGCATTCAGGCTTCATCTCCAACACCTGATCCGACACTGTCTCCAAGCACATCAAGCCAGACAGAACTCCAGGCCCCGTCGACATCCGTATCCCTCCCCCCCATCCCCTATCACCCTCATCCTCCTCTCAAGCGCTGGCCGAACGATTATACAGTGTCCGAACTTACTAGTGGCTTCCACATGATGGACACGCTCGTACGTGATGGAGGTGGTCGCAGCGCAGGTATGGGGGGTATGACTCAACGTGCGGCTTTTGAGCGCGTCTTCGGCAGCCGATATGTGAAGAGCACAGTTTGTCGCCACCGCGGCGTGTGGCGCAAAGCTGCCGGCCCGCTCAGGGAACAATTTGAGAGGATGGGAACGGATGAGCGAGCTTGTTGGGGTGAATTTGTCAGGCGCGTCGAGGGCAGGCCCCCTGGCAAGGCAGCACAAGTCCACATGCAGATGCAGAGTGTAGCTGTCTATCAGCCCCATACGAGTACCGAGCTTGCGGTCGTCACGGAGCCCCGACCCCAAGCTGAGGTGGGACCACCACCGGACGAGCCCGCTATGGCTTCGCTGCAGAACCCAGATGGACAGGCGTCCGTCACATTCGGATAGCCGTGGTCACTCGTTCCACTTTTATCTCTGTATATCATGCAACTAAGTACCGTGTTCCACTATGTATCCGTATTGATTCCATGCAATTATTAACATATACCACTTACCATGTACATTTTATCTGTGCAATTATACACGACCTCCGGAGGAAAGTTTCGTCAAGCTGAACAACGCAGTACTGCCCAGCTCAATTCCTTTGCAGGTCCGGACTTTTTGGAGCCTGATATTTCTCGTGTTTTTAATTTGCTTATCCAGATTATCGAAGTATAGGTAAAGCCCCTGACTCTGCCTAGATGTTGCCATCATTTGTCTCTGCAATCCCGCGGCTTTTGTTCGGAACTCGGACTTCTCTTACTACTCAAGAGGCTAACGTTTTTGTTACATTGTCGACTCTGTTCTTCTTCCTTTCTCTGAAGCCCTTCCTATGACTGTGATATGGGGCTTTGACTAATCAAATATGCGTTTTGTTGCTCTGAGATGTACAGTCGGAAGTGATATATGAGATGGCAACGAGTTCGTGAGTCACCATGATTTTCTTCGTGAAACATCTCAACAAGCAAAAAAGTTTTTGTTCGGGTATGTCAGCCACGTAGGTGTAAGGCTTCGGCTTCAGAGGTACGCCAAATCTCGTGATGAACGTCTGTCTGGCTGCAGAGGTACTAAATCCCATGATTCATATTACGTATAATCTCGAGATTCCACGCAGTGCACCGCGACATGTTCTCCTTCAAAATATAAAAACCTCCAGCGCCACGAGTACCCCGATAATGCTATGAAGGTCCACAACAATGATATCACCGTTGCCGAAGTTCTTGAAGACAGTATTCTGCGTAGTCGTTGTACTTTATTTGGTGAAGATCATTTCTTCCTCATCTTCTGGCCTGAACGCAAGTATCCCATATGATATAACATCACACGGATAGGGTGTGCGTTCTTCACATTGACGGGTCTGTGTTCTGCAGCCCTTGCTAGCACGTAAGTTTCTTTGTCTACGTAGAATTTGGCGATAATTGAGGTCCAATTTACAGGTAATTGTGGTAGCGCATGCGGCTGATATAACGGGCGTCGACGCGAAAGCAAAGCAATGGATATCAGATGTCTACTTTCGACCACTACTAGGTAATTCTTCTGCTTGTTGTTCGAGGCTGTCATGACAGTGCTCGTTCTTATTATATGGCCACTAGCTGACGAACATCGCATGTGCTGTTCTCCTGTGGCTGGGCCAATTAATTACAATCTGTTGTCTATGTGCATTGTCCTCCCAATTATCGTAATGATACCTATCCACCACAGATTCATTATAATATGCCTGGGCGTGAACTACGAGGGAAATGCTGGACCCAGGTCGCGAATTGTTCAACGTCTCGTTGAAGAAGACGACCGGCCACTCCAGAGGGAAAAGAAAAATCGTGCTAGCTCATCCAAACTCAGTCGAACATCCAATGGCACTGAGAGCGTCTGATCCTTCCACATTTTGTTCTTTGTGTTCCCATGGGTCTCCAATTTCGAGAGCGAGATTACGTGTATCATTCGTGGTATGGCCACCAAAGTGCGGCGGAGAGACGCCGATCGTGGTTATATCGGATATGACTACTGTGCCGCCGTACGATAGCTAATTATGCGCTTTCATCATTTCCCGTGTTCTTAGCCACTAGCTTTCGTGTGGTTCAATCATCATGTGGTGTGATAGTGGAATGTATCGGTGAAATGTTGCAAGAAACATGGAGAGTTCTTCCTATCGGGTTTATTTAAAATAAAAATTTTACTCATCACAAAATGATACTTGGCTTCTGTGTTTTGTCCTCTTTGGTAATAGCTACCGAATGGTCGTCGGAATCGATGGCCACAAGCGATACGCTATCAAGGGATTGCGGATCCATTCCATGCCAAGAGAGCAATAACATACTTGACCTCTCGATTAGGCATGGATCGCTGTGGCATGGGCCGTATTTCCATGTTGGAAATGTCCGGCTTTCTCCTATAAGCCGAACTCGTTGGCGATAGCCGATAACAAATGCAGTCGCCCCAGCGTTTGAGGTAGTACTCTTCTATGATTCCGAAGCACACGTAATAAACGCAAAGCCTTCCTATTGGCGTGAGAGTGTCATTCTCAGGGCGATTGATTTCAAGCTTTGGTAAATAGACATCGTAAGAGCCCTGAATTGGTGAAGAAGTTCGCAAGTGCTCGAAATTGTGGTGCCACAGCCTTTTGAGCTCTCCTCATTCTGGTCTAATTTTAGTGGCCCAAGCGGTCGCAGTTCTACCCTAAATAGACTAATTAGACCTGGCCATCCTAAGCAGCAGCCAGCGCACATAAGGAGAAAGTGAATAATATTTCTACAGTTCTTATATATGGGAAAGTAAGACTCAAAAAGGTGTATGATGGCCTCGAAGCACTGGTAAAAATGCAGTCCAATCATGGGTCGTCACGAGTGGCTCACGATGTGCTCTCATAATTATGCCGAGCAGCTAGGGAGAATGATGAACCTTGTGGCACTGACAATAACTTTTACAGAAGTTCGGAGAAGGAAAACCAATATTTCTCCGGTCATGTCGGTCGCATTGTCCAAACCAGGAGGAAGCTACAGACGTTTCGTACACCTTTTGTTACTGGGTGTCAGGGGCTGCGACCACGGATCAAGGCAATCCATCGCAAGACGGATATCTGTATGAAAATAAATTCAGATGACTTCAATGAGCAGACGGATTGGGTATAAAACGACGAGGATGCTCACCATTTAGCAATATACAGTACATATGTTTAACTAGTGGAGAAATTCTGGATGCAGCACACTGGAATACAATAGAAAGCTGCAAGGTAGTTTATAATGATGGAATATGTCATCTATTGGGTTTGATGTATATCAACAACTGGCAGTGGATTACATGAGGATGACTCAGTGCGCATTTATTCTTGCGATGGAAAAGCGGCGATATTGACCAGCCAAAACCCATTGGTCTGAATGGGTGAGGCACTGTTTGGCCATGGATAAATTTACAAGCTGATGATTGTTGTCACGGTTGCTTGGTTCTGATGGCGTTGGACTAACACATGTTCCTCACCAGTGCTTTCGTTCTTCTATCATCATGTTTCAATGTCACAGACGACAAGGAAAGACTAGAGGTTACGACGAAGTGATCTCATTTCACTGCTAAGGACGATGATGGAAAGCTGAATAAAATCCATCCATCACGCATGGGAGTAGTTACAGAACGAATACTTTGAAAACAGACGAGGCATGAGGCGAAATCAGTCAAAAGATGCTACAGGTGGTGAGGCGCAAAATCCGCAATGGAAAAAAATTCGACCTGCCAATGATGGATCTAATCCCATATAGGGTTATGGCTCTTGCTTGAGAATGATCAGAATCAGCTCCATCTGCGGGACATGTACTTACAACTAAATGCTAGCCAGAGGATATCAGATGATGGCTTATCATCTGGGAAGACCGAAGTCTCCGGATTGATTGCGGTCCACGAGACCAATGTGGCTCCCTGCTGTGCCGAGCTTGTTCTCTTACTTCATTAATAAAACCTGAATGTCCTTGAATCGATTGACGGGATTCAGGTAGCTCAACACGTCCCAAAATCTATCGGTTCGGGTGAGCAGGACCAAGGGAAGAAAAGCGTGAGGAACCTGTTGGAGTGGGAAATAGATGGGAGTTCTCCGAAACCGATCTCGACAGCTCAGATGGTCACAGCTTGAGAAAATTGGTCCATGTTCGGATGGTGTTAGGATATGACAGCCATATGTTGATCCAATCCGGCGCCATTTGGTCTTGTTATTGTCATCGGCAATGTCGTGCCGCGACGTTGGTTGGAAAGCAAAAAAGACCGGGCTTGGTGGAATCCCTCGAACACAATCAGCCATCTTTCGCGCGCTCATTCGCACTACTTATCTCAAGTTACACCATGGGTAGAAGAAAGATAGAAATCCAGCCGATTACAGTGAGCACTTCTGCTTTGACACTTAAAAGACCTCTGCGATTTTTTCCTTTTCGAACTGCTTAATTAACTTCAATCTCCCACATGGATGGTGTAGTTGACTAATACCTTTTTATATAGCACGAACGAAACCGCTCTGTCACTTTCCTCAAGGTAAAGTATCATCTCATTCGGCCTCAATTGCTTGCTATTTTTGACCGAAATCTCGATCTTCGCCGCAATTACATTGCCGTCGCGTCTTTTTTTGCATCACTCATTTTCAGCGAAAAAATGGTCTCTTCAAGAAGGCTTACGAGCTTGGAGTATTATGCTCCGTCGACGTTGCTGTCATTGTTTTCGGTGTGTAACTTGGCCTATTTATAGTAAGCGAGAATTGTTGACTTCGAGACCAACTTTCCGGATAAAAATTAGAAGAACGCCCAGGACACCATGTTAAACTCTTTCAGTACTGTTCGACTGATGTACAAAATATCATTCAACGCCACATTCGTGTATGTGCTTCCTCGCAGGCAGTGCTGAGCTTATGTTTGTCACATTAGCACGATGGGGAGAGGGATACCCGTGGTCCTGCCGACTTCGCACCAGGAGCAGCAAGTAAAGTGGAAGATGCAGATGTTGACGTGGTTGAAGACGAGGATGACGATGAAGAGGGAGTCCCATCTGTCTCGAGCAGAGGTCCGATAAAGCGGAGGGGTGATAGCCTACATCTCGATGTGAATTTTCATTCTCTCCTACGCCACTGATTGATCTGATATTGACTTTTTTTGTTTTGGGCAGACCGATTACATGCCCCACCGCTCCTTAGGAAGTCCTCACTCGTTCCCCCCTAACCCAGCGGCCTCTATGATTCAGCGACAACAAGGTTTCACCCAGCGAACTGGCCAACATATGTCACAGCGCCACTACGAGCAGGATAACCATCACCTCCATCTTACCACAGACAGACATCAGCTTTCCCCTGTTCAATCAAAAAGACCACGAATAGGTATGGAATCCCCGCATACACCCACATTGGGGATGTATAGCGACCAACAATTCCGCGTCCCTGGACATCCTTCGTCACTGACACAAGGCTCCTCACACAGTCATATCCAAAGCCAGCAGTCCTATCAAGACTATACTTCATTCACCACAGCACCCTCAAGCTCGCAGAGCTTTGGAGCTGTATCTTCGCGTAATAGAGCTACCGGTGCCAGCGACCGCGTAATGAGTGGGATGACAACACGTACTGTCTATGGAAATGTTCCAGCTAGCGCTAGCGCTAGTGTCGGTGGAAGAGGACCAGATAACTTCGGTTTCATGGGAGGAGCAGAGGATGGGCGAAGGCGTTCTGCGACAGTATCTAGTGCTGGATCGAGTCTCGGGCTAGACTGGCCCTCTTCAAAACCCGGACCGATGGCCCAGTCTACAGAGCGTGACCGCAGATCTGAAGCAGAAAGAGAGCGCCAAATGGAGCGTACGGCATCCGGATCCTCAGGGGGGGTTCCAAATTCTGGGACGGGTGCTACTAGTGCGACCACTGCGGGAGGGTCAGGCTGGCTGGACTTTCTATCCGGAAACGGGGCTGGCAATTCTGGAGTCGCTAGTACTGGACTACCAAGTACTAGCTCTCCAGGAGGATTGAGCTGGGAGAGGGGCTCAGCCAATCGCACGCGCACAGGCGGAGGACCGGAAGAAGGCAGTGGAGAAATGGATGGACTTTCGCTGTTTGGCTTGAACCCTGGTGAAACGAAGAAGGAGGGTGGATGATGTGCGCTTCTGATTCTTTTCGCAAGGAGGCTTTCGGATTCAAATCTATGAGAGGTTTATGCTGTTTCTACCCAAAGGTTTTGCTCGACTTCAAACCAACATCTTGTTTTTTTTTCTTATTAGAGCGCTTCTGTATCTTGTAAAATGGCTTAGATGTTTAGTCACGATCACGTACGTGCGGAGGACAGTTCCAGAATCTTTCACACACAAAGAAGGATCTTGTGACTCAGATTGGTAGGGGCCAGGCAGGCTGAACTCCAGCCTCGACGACGAATTTCTGATGCCTTATTTCTCGTAGAAAGCCCTGAAAAAGGGGCTTAATCAGATAATAGCTAGTCAATTCCTGGTTCTGTTATACGCCACCTGTGGGCAACGAATGCGACTTCGCTAGTTGCTATGACTTTCGTCTAGTGGAAAAGGACAAAAAAAATGATGACCCAATGGGCCAATGGTTATATATTATGTAATATGTTTAGCAACGTCAACATCGCCACGATCTTGTCACTATCGTCTTTTGATCATCATTTGTTTCATGGTCAGGATACATACATATACGAAGTGGGGATGGTTGAAAACTTTCTTCAGAAAGCTGGACTTTCTTCCTAGCGAATCGTTGACGATCGTCTCCACGTACAGTTATGCGCATGACGGCCGCTACTCTTACTCTCCTCGCATTGATAGCTACATCTGATGCTGTTCCGTTGTCCGATAGGCTGAGCCGGTCATACGTCCAGCACTACGCTCTACATAGACGGACAAATTCAGTGTATGTGTATTACAAACTGTCAGCTCTAGTTGCCGCTGATGATGATCAGGTGTAACGACGGAGCTCGAAGACTTACTTCAGACAAGATGAAAGATGACTGTGCTAGCACTCCAAGTGTGGGCGGCTTCCGAACAGACAAAACCAACTCATCATGTACGACTCCTGTCAAAGCAAGTGGGAAGAAGGGCATGTGTCATTTGGGTACTCGTGCTTCCCAACGGCGATCTCCCGCAGAAGATATTGGCGATCTTACCGTCGAGCATGAAATTCCGGAGCAGAGCTCACCTAGCGCAGTCGAACAAAAGATACATATGTCGGAATCAGGGAAGGATGTAGCACTAGAAGACAACGAGGAGCCACTCACTGAGGTGATCAAAGGTCACGACGTTCCTCATGGCGATCCGATGCCCGATCAAGACTCATCGTCGTCGTCTTCCGGTTCGCTACCTCAGTCCCCTCCTTTAGTATCCGACAAACCTGGCCCTCCAGATGCTCAGGTGCCCCATCACCCACTGCCGGCAGCGACCACAACCTTTCTTGGAGAGGACAAGAGTTTTAAATGGTTTGGGAACTCAATCTTCAGGATTTTAGGGGGTTTATTCTAAGTACGCGTAACCACATCAGCATCTGCGTTGTTGCGAGCATAGTTGTTGGATACATGGATTACTCGTCATAATTATTTGTGCACTCTGGAGTAACACTTACCGATGTATACGTCATCTATTGCTCTAGCCGATGTATACGTCAGTTATTGCCGTAGCTATATCATGTCAGAAACTCGGGCATTGAAGGAATATTGTGGTCAGTTGCCGGATACTCGCCATCATGGCTCCTTTTACGCCGGGTGACCGTGGTTCATTGGAACAGCGTTGATGTGTCCAAGGTGATTAGGATCTTGTTTCAGGTATGCAACAGGGTCATGGAAGCTGAGCGTTATGGCTGACAAACGTGACAGCGAGGAGAGGATTGATAAAATTTTATCAGGAATCGCTGGAGATTGAGGCGAACTTGGCAAAGTTTGTGGGAATTATTAATCTGGATGAAATGATGTCGACTTGAAGTTAAATATCGGACAGAAGGATGACAGAGCAAGAGTGAATTTCTTCGCAACCATGTGACCGACGAGAGAACAGGACACCCTCATTGAACTACTGGCTGACCTTCCTGTTATCGAGTTGAAAACATTCTTGCAGTCACTTTTAGATCTCTCCGAGACCGAGGACAATATTTCTCTTGGTACCCAAGTCAAGCTTGACTGCCAAAAACCGCAATCTAAATACCATTTCTGATGCACTGTGTGTAAATATGTGGGAAAAACTGAAGTATGAATTTCTGTGAGTTTTTCGACATGAACATATCTCTGAGTTTGTTTTTGCGTACAGAAAGTATAGCTACCCCAGCTTGTACAATTACAAGAGAGCTCCTTCAACATGGTTTATGTATCACTGTTCACAAACTGATGAAAGCCAGCACAAGACAAGGAAGTCCGCCAAAGAAGGTGCAAAGCATTCATGGTTGGCTTCACATCATGATGACTGATGGCTCTTCTGTTGCACTTATTGAATCAAAGTCCCAGGAGGATCATATTTCATATTGGTGCATTGACATTCCAGAAGAGGCCCAAGAATTTGTACATGATCACCCTGTTGCGAGACATTCTACTAAGCCATGCAGCATAGTGGAATGTGGAGTGGTTCAAGTTGGTTGAATTACATCTTGACCTTCAACTACCATCATGAAAGGTATTTCTCCTGCACAATGCTCTACTGTTGCTTCTCTCCTTGCTCAAGGGTATTCTCTGCATCAGATTGAGGCTAAAACTG
>JAGGAV010007975.1:0-24843 GCA_017657295.1 Termitomyces sp. DKA64 | reverse complement strand
TGAACCCCCAAGAAATCATGTTGCTGTTGAGGGTATTGTTCCATATGTGCCCTGCTTGTTTCATACTGTAAAGACCATGCTGCAAGCACCATACCCGATTTTCCTTTCCTGGTTCTTCAAATCCTTCAGGCTGCATCATGTATTGAACCTCCTCCTCTGGTAGTAGGCCATAGAGAAAGGCTGTTTTGATGTTGATTTGGGTGGCATCCCATCCTTGTGCTGCAGCAAGGTGGAGGAGTACTCGCCATGACTCCATGCATGCAGTCAGTGAGGTTGTCCTTGTGTAGTCTTGACCATAGATTTGTTCGTAACCCTTGAATACTAGACAAACCTTGAAGCGGACGGCCTTACCCTTTTCATCCCGTTTGATTTTAAACACTGGTCATCCCTTCCGAACCTTGTGACCTACTGGCACCTGATCCCATGGGATCAATCTGTACACTCCCATAGCTTTCAAAGAGTCCAGTTCGTCGCAATATCCGGCTTCCTATTCCTTGGCATAGGGTGATTCCTGCGCCTCCTTCCACATGCAAGGCTCATCACTTATGTCAATGGTTGGATCGCCGAGGGACTCTGCTATAGCCAGAAGGTGCTCTATTTCCTCTATGGATGCCACATTGGCTATGTCTGGCATGTTGTGAGCGACTCCTCCTGTCATATTGGGGTGATCTGCATGTCCTCTGTCTGCGTGCCTTTCTACTTGCGCAGCTTGCAGTCAATCGCTGGCTGTGTGGGACTCTTGTACAGCCAGTTCTACACATGTTGTTGGTGGATTGTCTGGTTTAGCTCTGGCTGTTGGGATGGGAATGTGATTTGAGCATCGAAGGGCAGGCATTTCAGGTACATCCTTCAATGGATCCGGTTCGTGGGCCGGCATTGGAACGGGGATAGGGATTTGTTTGTTGTCTTCATCATCTGTGGTTACAAATGGTGCGTCTGCTGATACCTCTTTGATCCTGTTGATCGACATCAGCTTGCTAGGGTTTGTGGGAGCTGTCATCTTTGGACCCGCTGTGGGCATTGTCATGATTGGCATGGAGATTGGGTGACCATCATGGCGCTCAAGGAATCTGACATGGTATGATTCATAGATTCTTGCTGTCCTGGGATCGTAGCATCTGTATGCTTTTGAGTTCTGTGCATAGCCGATAAGGATGCATTCAATCCCCCGTGTGTTCAGTTTGGGGTTATATTGGTTTTGGATGAGGATAAATGCCCTGCATCCAATCTCGCGCATGTATGAGTAGTCAGGAGTGCATGCGTACCAGAGTTCAAACAGTGTTTTTCCATCTAGCAATTTTGTCAATGTTTTAGCATGCAGGTGCGTGGCTGTTAGGTAGAATTCATCCCATAGTGATTCCAGACATTTTGCTGCAAGCCTCATTGTCCTAGCTTTACCTTGGAGCATACGATGCATCCGTTCCACACATCCCATGTGTTCTGATGTGTATGGTGCTGCAAATTCTTGTCGTGTTCTGGTGGAAGCTAGCCATGCTTCCATCTGGTGGCTCTTGAGCTCACCGTCATGGCCAGTGTGATAGATACCAACTTTTTTGCCTGTCTCGAGTTCGCGTGCTTTCTTCCAAGCTTGAAGAGCTGTAAACGTGTCCGATTTTGATTTCAGGGGAACAGCCCATGGCATGTTTGTGTAATCATCAACAATGTCCATAGTGTATCTGTTTCTGGTACAAGATTGTACATTCATGGGTCCAGCTAGGTCTATCCACACTATCTGCAGCTTTTTATCTGCTCTATGCCCTTCCTCCCGCACCTTGCAAACTGGTGTTTTGGTCTGTTTGCCAAGAATACAGACGTCACATTTGGGTTGTGCAAGGAGGGAGGCGGAGGGTGTACCTGGGAGCAGACCTGCATGGGCCATGGTGGCAACAACCTGGTAGTTGGCGTGCCCAAGGCACCAGTGCCAAGTGTCAATCTTTACAGGTGTTTGTGCGGCTGTGAGGGCGTGTTTGTTGAGTGCAGATTGTAATTCGAGTGTGTATAAGCAACATCTGGGAATGAGAGGCCCAGTGGCGAGAAGTGTTCCACTGCCCTCGTCTAGAATAGTAATGCCGGTCCGACTGAATGATATTATTGCGCACATCCCAATGGTGAGTGCTGAGATGGAGATGAGGCATACTGTGGAAATAGGGATGTATAGCACGTTCTTGAGGTATATTTCTGCTTGATTCTGAACTTGTAATCGAATCTGACCAATGCCGATAGCCTGGATAGATGTTCCATCTACTCCCTTGACTGCTTGTGGTGGGATGGGGTGGAGTGTCACAAAGTCTGCGGCACACGGCGAAATATGTACAGTGGCCCCAGAATCCATGTAGAATGGTTTCTCAGTAAGCAAGATGAGCCAGGTTTTGTCAGAGGGATTGGAAGGTAGGACTGCTGTGGTTGCTAGTATTGTTTCGTGGCTTGGGATTGCCGGCATAGTGTGAGTGTCCCAGTTGATGCTTGCTCTTGGTTCATACTCTGTGGGGTCAATACTGTCATCTGCCATGAATCCCTCATATTCAAAGTGGTCTGTTGTATTGTTAAAGTCTGCGATGCCAGCAAAGTCTGTGGGCTTTGTCACCTTGAGCTGGATCTTTTGGAGATGGCTCAGATCAATGAGGTAAGCCTGTCCGTCTAGTCCCTTGACTGCAATGCTGTTATTGATGGTACCAATGCCAGGTGTTGCATTTGAGTTTGGTGTCTTTCCTCCTTTGCGTCCTCCTCCTCACGCTGCCTGGCGTGCCGCCTTGGATTCATCAATCGTTTTACCGGCCATCCCACCACCAGGTCTGATGCACCATTGTTTGGTGTGTCCGCGGCAAGAAACCCCGAGTGCATAGCAATTGGTACAGCAAGGGAAGCCAGGGTCATGGGTGTGGGTGCCATGTTTAGTATTGCGAGCAGCCAGAGCAGTGTCACCAGAGCTCTTAGAGAGTGTGGCGAGGCTGTCAACAGTTTGGAACAGCTTACGGATGTGGGAAGATGTGTAAGGGGCATCTTTCGTCGAGTCGGCAAGGCCTCGTGAGACTTGTGTCTGGATCGATTCAAAAGATTTGTCGTTGATGCAATTGAGTATGGCGATGCACTTCAGCAGGTCCTTGTTGATGGCGCCTATGGAGAACGCGCGGTCAACCAGGTCACAGATTTTTTGAGCAGTTGCCTCAATAGGCTCAGCAATGGGGGTGTAGGTGGAGAGAGCTTCACGGACAAGTGCAACCTGCTCGACGGGTCCTTCGCGCTGGGCTCGTGCCTTCAGAGCATTGTAGTACTCTTTGGCCGTTCCGTCGGTCTCCAGACCTTCTTGCTCAGCTTCTGATATCGCCGCCTGGATAACGCCAATGATTAGACCGTTGTTAGAGAGCCAGTTGGCATATGCGTTGGGCTCCGAGCTTTTGTCAGGACTAGTGATGAGGCGGTTGGGGTTCCTTTTGGATGCGAAGATGTAGTGGTCCAGCCCACTCTGTTGGAGAAATATTTCGAGCTTGGTCGACCACTTGGAGAACTCCCCAGTAGCACGGTTGAAGGGTGGTTTGGAGGATGGCCAGTGGGCGTTGAGTTTGGCCAGGCAAATACGTGGGTAAGTAGCGTCATTCATGGTGGTTCGTGTAGTAGAGGTGTGGGTGGAGGGGAGGAATGACCCTATGACAGCCACGATAAAAGACAAAGAGATTTAGGTCCAAGCGAGAATACAACAAGGATGCGTAGATAGGGGCAATTGACGCGATCGGTGCCTTCAGGGCCCGAGAATGCCAAGGATTGTGATGTGTGTGATGAAGTACAAGATGTATGCTTTAAGGTTCTTCTGACTTTCGTGACTATCGTTCGTTCACGGTCAGCAATAGCCCATAACCTGTTAGAACCTTTAGTCTATCGGACAGTAAGTTCCTCAGTTTAATGGATAATTGACTAAGTATAGTTACCTATCGGACAGTAAGTTCTAGTTAGGTAACCACGTTAATACCAATAGTATGCGTAACAGGCAAAGAATATCGACTCACCCTCAGTTTAATGGATAATTGACTGAGGGTGTTGGGTAATGTAAGGTAGCTTATATGTACGTTTGGGACAATGGAAGGGCAGGCCACGCAGTGGCCACTTAGTGTGATATAGGGTGTGATTAGCAAAAGGGGTGACAAACAATGAGGAGATGGACGAAGGGTCGGTGGTGCGCTTTGGCTTGCTAACAGACGAGGGTTGCCGCTCGCTGCGCTTGCAGTAATATATCGGTCTGTAAGACAATGTGGACAAAGAAATGATGTGATACTGTGAGTGTGGAAGGAACAGTGGCGGTTATCCAATCTTAGTCCGAATTAACCCCGGGCAACCTCTTGCCCGATTGAAATTTTATTTTTGTTCCCTCCATAATATTTATTGTTTATCAAGTTCTGTGTATGTACTCATTTCGGAATATAAACTTTCAATGAAACACATTTTCAATCTGGCTTATAAGCATAGTTCGAGGTAACCCATTGAAATAAGGCATGATTGCTCGGTTTGTTGTTGAAATTTTTCAGCGTGCATGGGAGTCCCGGACCGATCACGTGACGTGTCCGGGAAGGCGGGTGGACTATCAGAAGGGGCGTAACTGCCCAGTTAGGGGCTTAAGGTGGCATCATCAACTGTCACGGTTGTTGGATCTCCCTGCACATCGAGTTCCATATGGTCGGATCAAGACCACTTCTCTGGCGATATGAGATAAATACTTAATGTTCAACGCTCAACCCCCACCTACGCCGTTTCCCGCGAAGCAAAAAAGGCATGTATGTTTCTATACATGTATCCTGTCACTTGAAGTAAACTCAAGCTATTGCCGAGGAGAACGGCTCTGAAAACCGCATATAAATGCTTCAAGCCATTCATTGATCCTCCACTGACAGACACCTTCCCTGTCCTTATGCTTTTCCACACTCTCATCATCGCCTCAGCTGCCCTCTTGACGCTAGGAGCGACTGACAGACTTCAGAGTCTGTGGGCGGAAGACCCAAAGTGCCCAGAAGGCACCTATACTGGCTTTGAAAGCAGCATTTGGCAATTTGACATCCCTGCGGCGAAATTTTTCAATAAAACCGGATCCTTCTTTCACTCTGAGTGGTATGTGAGTAAATTTACGTGCTTTAATATTTATTTGTCGCTATAATTGGCATTTGACATAGATTGGCCACTTGAATGCAACTCATGGCAAGGACAACACCATAGGCTCCACTCGTACCGCCGCAATTGGTGCTTCCACCTTCACCGAGAAGCTCGTAGGATATTATCGGTCCCCTACCCAGTCTGTCATTCGATTCTCCTTGGCCATGCCTAATGGCACTTTGGAGCTGGATAACTTCAGACTTGTAACGTATACGGAGGAAATGAGGGTGATGAGCATCTGCGGTGGCACTGCGACTTATTTCAGCATGACAGCGACCTATTGTACCGACAAAGTTGTCAATGCGTACGACTTTTACAACAAGTTCCGCTCGGATGCGGTCGGCGCGGTAGCGAAGGAGTTGGGTGCCCTGGTGTTCACGGGAACTTGTCCTGTTGGTACGTCATAGTCAAACCGTATGGATTGCGGGCAATTTTGGCTCACCACGCGCCAGTCGGGATCAGTGAATGACTACCAAAGTTCAGTGATGTACCACCGTATTTCTTTGGACTATTTTCTCCCTCTTTTAGAGTACGTTGAATATTTAACTTGCATGTACTTAGCTACTTAGGTCGCTAGGGAGCATTTGTAATCGGGTTTTCCGGTCTTTGGCATAATTGTTGTGTTGTTTGGTTAGGAGTTGCGTAGCCCCAGGCGTCTTAATGATTTCACAAGGTGAGAGCGCATTCTCTATGCTAACTCAGACTGATTAACAGGGAACTGGCAACAAAGGGACATCTCCACGCGCACCCGTCATTGTCCATCATCATCTTGGACATTTTATAAGTTTAAGACTAGACACATCAACTAGTGTCTATTCTAGTAAAAGGATTGCAAGAGTGTCCGAGCAGAGGTGTGCAGCATAATGCTCGTAACCGGAACATTAACATTCTGCTACTTTACTGAAATCGATGGTGCCGACAAACAAATGGGTAGTCTGTTGATCGGGCCTTCCCTCATGCATACAGGAGTGGCTTGTTGGCATGTATGGTGGGATGTTCAAATTACCCTGGAATATCTGGCTGTCATATTGTAATGGACACATGCATTAAATCAGCATGTCAACTGTAGTGGCAAAGTAAATAATCTGTCAAGTAGGTGGCTTTCCTGGTGGCTAGTCCTGTTGGGAGACATTCCACTGAGCCAAGACATTCCACTGAGCCAAGTCCAACCCAAAATAATTTGCTGGCATGACTATTTTGAGGTCTACTTGTAGACCAAGGTCTGTCTGGCTGATCTTGTGCTTGATCTTGTCTGCATTTTTTTTTGCCATGTGACCTATACCAGCATCTCCCATTGTCCCCTCAGCTTTTCAATCATGTCCTTGAAGTTTGCACAGGCTATCAATCCAGCTACTGTTCACAACTTTTCAATCATGTCCTCACTTTTTGTGCTCACTGGGTATTTAGAATTATGATTATTATTACAATCATGTTATCTATTTTGACTGTCTGGTGTCTGTTGGTCACCTCTCTTTATTTGATTGTGTCCTCAAATTTTGCTGCATGACTAGGTTGCATGTTCTGACCCTGTGTAGAAATATATATTGACCATTGCCTTGCTATGGCTCTGTCTGGCAGTCTGGCTATGACACCAACCAGTGCTGAAGGTGTAACAAACTATATACCAAAGAGCACTTTATATTACAGTGATCATCATTTCAATAGTAAATATGTAGATCCAGAGGGAACAGTATGGTTTCACAATGGCCTCCTTGCTGGTAGTTTGATGTCTAGAGAAGAAAAAGGTTTGGACATGATAGATATGAATAGGTGTAGGGGAAAAGTGGATACATAAAGAAGAGAGCATATAGCCCCTTGCCCAGGACCATATAGCAGTGGAAATCAGTCATGCAATGTGGTGCAATGGCCCATCCTGTCACACTTATTAACCTCTGCCGATGCAAAATTATAAGAATGGAGCAGAGTGGCTCTGGTGGTTTCCTAGCTATAGTTTCTCTGCTCTTCCATGCTCTCCTCACTGCCCCAACTACACTCTTTATTCTAGGAGCAGCTGATTGTTGCAATCCAACAAGCAGAGTGGGACACAAGGCACTGCAAGCATAAATATCTAGATAGCCAGCATCAGGGCCAATGTGACAAATAAAAACAAAGACACATGCAACATATATAACTAGACTAGCACAACAGCCATTCTCAGTCATTTGTGCAGAACAACTGAGGGTGAGCTGAATAGTCTCCATGGCCTGAGCATTATTGAGATAGCACCAGTTACTAGTGAATCCAGCCCCAACACCAGCAAACTGACTGCAACCAGGATAGCAGAGATGCAGCTGGTGAACAATGGTAGCAGTCCTCTCATCCTCCCTATCCTCCCTATTGGGAAGGTCACATCATTGTGGTCAGAGGAGGCTCTCAACAAGGATGACAGGGAATGCATCAATTGGGCATACACTATGAAACTTGAGCTCTATATGTGTCAGGGGACTGTCCAGGCCAGACTCCATTCTGATTCTTCTTATTCCATGCTTGTTTCACATCTCTGTCCCCCCATCTTTTGGCAACAAGTACTTTCATCCCAGGGCTATTCAACCAGTGCTACTTTGGAGTGTTGTGCTTCACAAATTACAACAAACTTCCATTTTTATATCAGACTCAGGACTTAGTTGTTGTTGAGTGTTTTTCCTAAAAGCTCTAGATCAAATTTTCAGAACACTGGGAATCCTTAGACTTATTCTCTTTGGATCTCCCTCTGCCAGGTGAGTAATTAGACCTCTAGAACTTCTCATAGACACTGAATATACTTTGAATCTCCCTCTGCCAGCTGTGTGACTGAGCTGCAGCCTCCAGAGGTTGCCCCTACAGCAGAACAAGTCTCTCATTTTGGTGTGGGAGCCCTCTTTAGCTGCTAGATTTAGCTTTTGATCCTAGAGGTCTCTCTCCCACTGTTGTGTCCAACACTGGCCTGAATGGTCTCTATGACTACTCCAATACTGTCAGTCAATCCCCTGAACACTTTGAGCCCTTAGGATGAAGCCTGACACTGTTTGTTAGCTCTAGAGATTCAGGTGCAGTCTACCCAAGCTTCTCTCACCCTTGACACCAATGAACTTGCCAGTTTATGCCATTCCATGGAGACTATTGCTCTTTCCCTTTAGATTCTTCTTGAATGCCTCTATCACAACCCACCAACCTAGCCCTGAGCCCCAGACACCCAGAACTTCAACTCCCCAGTTGGTACCCCTCTGCCCTGGGGCATGCACCAACTACTTACAACTATTGCTGCCTACCATCAGCACATCAGTCCTACCCTGGCAATCCCTGGCACTTCCCCTGACCCTTACCAATGCTTCCTGACCCTCACCAGTCACCATCATGCATCACACCCTTGCATCAGCCCCCTGCTCCAGCCTGCTCAGCATTCCATCATGAACTGTGCCCTGTTTGCTCTCTGCTCTGCACAATCACAGCCAACACCTGCCACTGCACAACCCCTGGATCCTATCTGAAATCCCAGCACCATACCCCCACACTGGAGTCAGGACCCATGGCCCTGGGATTATACCCACTGCCAGTATATAAGTTGTGGAGTAGCACTTGGTAGAGTAGTCTTGATATTACCAATAGTTCTCTCAGTTTCATCTTGTCATCCCAGTCTCTGTTCTGTTCTCATACTTGTCTCAATTTCATTTTGTTTCATTCTTGTTTTCATCTCCATCTTGTCTTGATATTGCATCTCTTGCCTCAACTCTATTCCATTCTCAATGTCTCATCTCTGGCCTCATTCTTCATTTTGTCTGCAAGTCCATTTTCTCTTTGTTCCTATTTTAGCTCCAATCCTGAGTTCCATGAACCATTCCTGGGCCTGTTCCCTTGATCATGTGCCCCAGTAATCCAACCCCCTAGCAATCTTCCACCACAGAAGCTTGCTCTCTTGATTCCCAAAGCTCACCCCTCTTGATCTCCAAAGCTCACCCTTTGCACATGTCAGTTGTGTTCCACTCTTCTGTTTCTCATGTCTGGAGCTTGCTGGAGCACTGATTATACATGTAGCACATTGTGTCTGCCTAGTCAGAACTTGTCCAGTGAATCTGAGCCCCTGAGATCAGCAGAATCTGACATAATATGGTGACTCTCCCTTACCCCATTCCTGATGCCTACATATATTCACATAAATCAGCCTGTCAGCTATCCAATCAATGTCTACAGTAGGCTGATACCTGAAAACTATTATGCCATGGATGACTTTCTACCTCTCTATCCAGCCCTGCCAACTAATTGCTACCCTGTGCTAATCCTCTGAGATACTAGGCTCTGGATCAGAACCAGGTACCCTATGGCCCTTCTATCAGTCAGGGAGCACCCCTGCACTAGTGACACCCCTCTATGCAAACTGCTGAGGGAATTTACCCATGCATGCTACCCAGAGGATTGCCTGAGACCCTGATGGCCACCTGGGCATGTGTGGCCCCAACTAAAACAGCCTTCCTTGCCCCAGGACTATACTATGCTTATCCAGTCCCTGCTACAGCCTGGTCCCATTGTAGCAACCTGACACCTACTTCCTCCCCTGGCCCTGATCCCTCACTGACCCACCAATCCAAACTCCACCATCCACCATAGGTCAACAACAACATGTCAAAGCCTATGTCCAACAGCATGACAACCTCCTCTACTCACTCAACATTGCCCCCACAGAGTTTGCCAGGTGTGCTCATGCCCTTCCTGTCAGCCTGGGGCACTATAACATGTCCAGAACCCCAGAGAAGTGTGCTGATTGTCTCCTCAACTTCCATAAACATTACCAGTGGAGCACCATCTCCAAGAACATTGAAAACACTCTTGAGGTAGATGCCAACTTCTGGAATGAGCTATGCACCCTAGTCAATGAAATCCACACCAGCCCAAACCCTCAATGCTTTAAAGACCCAGTGAACCCAGCACACTTCTTCCACATACAGTGAGAGGAGCTGGCCAAAACATGAATTGAGGCTCCAGCCCTAATTCTCTGCTAACAGGAGAAACTCAACACTGCATCCAATATCTCAAGGTCCCTCAATCCTATGGGGGGACTCTTTGACCAACCCACTGCACATACCATCAGCCTCTCAGTGCACCCCCAGACCTACTCTATTCTCAGCACCTTCCATACTTGGGACCAACCCACCAAACCCCAGCTGCACACTGAGAACCCACTCCAGCAGTGGGAGATTTGCCCATTCTGATGGAGCACTGGGACTTCCTAGGGATTGACTCCCCCCATGTCAATGTGTGTGCCTCCTGCAGGAATGTACCACTGCTCTGCAAATCCCACAGTAATGCCCCAGTTCCCCTGCATCAACCTACAGGCCCCAGAGTAACCAGACCTGCTTTGACTCCAGGGCCACCCCAACTTGCTAATCTTCCATTCCTCCTGCCAAGCTGGTCCTTTGATGCCAATGGTAACTTAGGTATGCCAATTCCTAGAGGATCCACACTTCCCTGCAGGACCACCCCCAAGCAATAGCAGACCACTCCCAGGTGGCAGATCCCCCAATGACAGACCTCCAGGCAGATGGGGCTACTACTACTACTACTACTACTACTACTACTACTACTACTACTACTACTACTACTACTACTACTACCCCCAACACATCAAAGATGGCCTTTGCACCCAAGCAACCCACCTACAACAAGTACCAGATGCTTGTCACCCAGATTGACCAATGCTACTGGAAGGACCAGAGCAAGTATATGGAACCCTGACCCACTTGGAACACCACTGGCAGGACCAACTGACAGCCCAGGGCAACCACCAGCAATCATGCCCCCAGCACTACCACACCCATTATTCCTGGTCCATGACCTGCCCCAGGATGAGGGCCCACCAACACAAACTAACCCCTGGAGCTCTGCCCCTCAGCCCAGCTCAATGCTTGTGACCTTCACAAAACCCCAGGGCCCCAGGATCCAAATCCTGACATGCCCCAGGACTTGGTTGAGCAACAATGAAGAGAGGGCACATATATCTTGTGCAGTGAGCAGGGACATTATATCAGCAATTGCCATAAATGCTAGGTCATGGGACAGACTGTGTGGACTATCAATGGCAAAGACTGACTTCTGGTTTATGGAAAATGACCCAACAGTTTAGAACTTGAAGGTGCATTGAATTGTGGATCAGACTTTGACATCTTCTCTGCCCCAGTCACACTTCTCCATGCAATGGGACTCTCCCCAGACATTCTCTCAGCACATCTTCCCTCACAATCATCCCAAACTCTCCTTCTCTGCATCACCCTTCCCATTTCTGCTACCGCTGTCAACATGCTAGTCAGCAGTGGTGCAACCAACAGCTTCATTGATGAGTCCCAACTGGCAGTTGCTCTGCAACTCCCCTGGAGGCTCCCTATCCTCATCCACCTCAAACTCTTTGACAGTGGTCCCACTTCTGCTGGTGACATCACCCACTATGTGGAGACACCTATCACCTTTGCTAACAGATGAAAACAAGACATCCAGCTGTTGGTCACTCCACCCCTCTGATCCTAGGTTCCCCTGGCTTTGTACAACCAGTCCCTGCATTGGCTGGCAATATCTCACTCTTTGCCTAAATCAGCATGACTCACCTGACAACAAACCCATGCCCTTCAATGTTCTCCCCAACCCCAATGCCCTGGAATATGCCACCAATGCCCCCCAAACCCCTCCACAGCTCCACTCAAAGTCTGTGCAGTCATTTGTTATCAACACCTAGCTTGGCAACTCCCCTGCAGTCATCCCTGCTCTCATCAACAGCAGGGCCACCAGCATATTCATCAGAAACCAGCTTGACCTCTTCTATGATACCTCTCAATATACCACTGGAGCTGCAACTGTTCAACAGAGGTTCCACCCCAGCTCCATTATGCCTGATAATAGTGTATGGTTTCTGCTCTGCCTCCTAGTTACACAGCTCCTAGAGATGACCCTGATTATGCTTGGACTGCCTTGGTTATGTGATGTCAACACCAACATTGATTGGAAGGACCTCACAATGAGGTTTCCTGCCCTTGGTGTATGCCTAGCAGCTGCTATTCAACTCCATCTTCACACTAACAATGTTCCCAATGACTCTACTCCTGATCCCAGCAACTCTGAAACTGCTGATACCTTACTATGCTCAAGGATGACCAAGAAGAGGAGGAAGACACCCCCACTCCAGCCCCCCTTGGGCACACATGAAAAGCTCCCTCATCAGCATCCCCCAAAACAAGTACAAGGGCTTGAGTCACCCTGCCTGGCATCTCCAGATAACCCCAGACTCTGCCAACATGACTCAAACTGTAAATTATTGGCACCATCCCTTTTGCACATCTTACAAGATGGCACCTCAACCTACCAACTTCACATTACCCCAGTGCTACTGGAGGAACACCTATGTGCCAGCACTACCCCATCAGAACTAAAGACAAAGAAACAGATTTTGCACAAAGTAGTTTCCTAGAGTATCATGAATTTGCTGACATGTTCTCTGAAGGAAGTGCAAAAGAACTCTCCCCACACTAGCCCTACAACCACAAGACTGACCTCAAAGAAGGCACCTCACTCCCATTCAGCAAGATCTACAACATGTTGGAAGTCAAACTCCATGCTCACAAAGACTACCTCTATGACATGCTCAGTAAAGGCTTTGTACAGCCCTCAATCTCCACCACTGGACACATAAAAGCACACATACATATTGTGTCTCATGATATAGTGGAGCAAGATTTGTATCATACACTATGGGACCAGCAGTGTCCACTGCACTGGAGTGGAGGCCCCACAATGTAGTGTATTGTGCATGGCTGCTGAAGAGCAAAAAACTGTGGAAGAGTGACCTGACAGCAGAGCCAGTTGAAAATCAATAATGGCTGTGTTATACACTGGGCATACAGGATTTGGAAGCTATAAGTAAGGCCAGATCTGCTCAAAACAGCTGTAATTATCCCTTCAGAATGATTATTGTTATCTGCATACTATCTAGTCAAATATCTGCTGATGGAACAAGCATGGAACAGCTCTAAACAATAATTGATTGAACAGCTCTAAACCATAATTATTCAGGTCAATTACAGCTGAGATGACATGGGTGGAACAGCTCTCAAAAATAGCCAGTCAAAAGTGACCTGCCACCAGATCCAGTCAAATATCTGCTGATGCAACAAGCATGGAACAGCTCCAAACAATAATAACTATATGTTAGCAATGTCTATGCTGCTCCAGAAACATAGGATTCCACCCCAAGTTCTATGTGTCACTGCTGCATCTAGATCAATTACAGCTGAGACAACATCAGTGAAACAGCTGTCAAAAATAGCCAGTGAAAGATGACCCACCACCAGATCCAGTCAAATATCTGCACCCACCACCAGATCTGGTCAAATATCCACTGATGGCACATGGAACCTGGATGCAGTGGGTGGGGAAAGGGTGGGGAAAATGCCACATCCTATACACATACTGTTTCTCAAGGATAATGTTGTACACATACAATTTCTAAACAATATCACAAGATTTGTTGTGTTTCCATGGCAGCCAACAGACTGGTTAATGGACTCTGCTGGGAACATCTGTAATGACACAATGTAATTGTTCCATGGCTCTGTCTTTGATGCAACATTGTGAGGATCTGCTATGCTGCAGCAGCTGCCACAGCATCACATGTTATGACACAAATCAACCTCTGCTAAGGGTTTCTGGAAAAGGAGAATGACCCCCAGAGATCTCTAGGGATCTGGAGAGTGCCCCAGATGTGTTGAATGAGCCTCAGGGAATGGGAGTGGGTCAAGGAGAGTTGGTGTAGGTTGGGCATGGAGGTCTGAAATAGAAGTCCCCTGACATCACCCCCCCTCTAGCATGTGGCATCTTAATGTGCAGGGTGAAAGAAGTTCTGGATTGCCTGGTCAGCTGTTGAGATGGGATAGATCCCTTGGATGGCTTGGAGTGCATCTGGGTGCCTCTGGTGAAACTCCCTGACAAGTCTGGGTGTGTGCACATTCTCCTGGGGTTCCCAGGAGATGTCCTTGATTCCATAGCCCTTCCACTTCACCTTATATTGTAGCTGCTGCTGGAATAGGTGGCTATCCAAGATCTCCTCTGCCTCATACTCCTTGTTGTTCTTGACCACCACCAGGGGTGGTGGGAGTGCTGGGTGTTGCCCCAGAATAGGGTCTGCTGGGTCAGTGTTAGTTTGACCACATTGAATATCAGATGAAGCTGGCACATTCCAGCAGGGAGCCAGAGCCAATAAGCTAGGGGTTCTACCTGCCATTCTACCATGAATGGTCCCAGTAGTCAGTGCAAGAGCTTTTTTGATGGTTGAGTGGTTGTAATATTGGAGGTGTCCAGGTAAACTCAATCTCTGGGCTGGTATTTGGGTGCCAGGGTCCTTCCATGGTCATAATATTGTGCCATGTTGTCCTTTGCCTTTGCCAGAGCTGCCTAGGCTTCCTCCTGTGCAATCTTCATCCAATCCATGAACTTCTTCATGGCTTTATTCTCCAAAGGTCAGGCCTGCTATTCAAAGCCCATGCATGGGTGATGTCCAGTGTCCAGGAAGAAGGGTGAAACTTGAGTGGCCACATGAATGTGGTTGTTGTACTGGAACTTGGCATTGGGGAGGAGTCTGTCCTAGTCATCCTGGCACTCATTGCAGAAGAGGCAGAGATATTGCTCAAGTTTCTGGTTCACATGTTCAGTCTGGCCATCAGACTGTGGGTGGTAGGTGGTGGAGGTGTGAAGCTTCATGTCAAGTAGTCAGTAGAGCTCCCAGGTGAAGTCCACCATGAATTGTGGACCCTGGTTAGACACATAGGCATTGGAGAGGCCATGGAGCTTCCAAATGTTCTTCCAGTACAGGTTAGCAGCCCCCATGGCAGAGCAAGTAGTGTGAGTAGGAATGAAGTGTGCTTGCTTGCCACAGAGATCTGCCACTACCATGATGGCATCATAACCATGGGTGTTGGGGAGCCCTATGAGAAAGTCCACCAAGGTGATGCTCCATCACTCCATGGGGATGGGTAGGGGATGGAGCTGTCCAGAGGGGAGGCAAAGTTGGGGCTTGGTCCAGAGGCAGAGATTGCATGTACTAGTATAGGACTCAATATGCTGGGACATCTGGGGCCACCAGTAGTTCTGGGATACTAGCTCCATTGTTTTCCATTGACCAGGGTGTCCCACAATCCAGGAGTTGTGATGCTGCTCTACAATCCTCCAGTGGAGCTTCAAATTGTTGGGCACATAGATGCAGTCCCAGAAGGTCAGGAGTCCATTGCAGAAGCCCCATTCATCTGTGTGGATAGACTTGGCACCAGTGGCACATCCAGATTTGAGCACACTGGCTGCCTGAGCAACAAGTTCCTTCTGCAGACCATCCTGATTTTCACACCAAATATCCCAGAGGATCTCCACCTCTGCTCCCTTGATGGCTAGACCTTTCTTGGCTTGGATTGCAAACAACTTAGGTCAGGTGCACAATGTTACTATTGTCATCTCCCCCAGTGCTGTGGTCTGTTTTCTGGGACAGGGCATCTGTCTTCCTTATACTATGGCCTGGCTTGTGGTGCAGTGAGAAGTTGAAGTTGGCTAGGTAGAGAGACCACTGGGCCTGCTGGTGATTGAGCTTCTTGGCTGTCTGGAAGTACTCAAGGTTCTTGTGATCCATCCACACCTTGAACTTATGCCATGCCCCCTCCAGGAAATGCTGCCACTCCTTGAAGGACTGGATGATGGCCAACATCTCCTTGTCATGGATCTTGTAATTGCACTCCACTGTGTTTAGGCTTTTGGAGTAGAAGGCCACTGGATGCCATTTCCCATCCTCCTGAGATTGTTGTGACAGAACAGCTCTGGTGGTGAAGTTGAAGCTGTCAGCTTCCACCTGGAAGAGAGAGTTGTCATCTGGGAAAAGGAGGATGGGTCTGGAAGTGATGGCACACTTGAGATCATTGAAAGCCATCTGCTCTGGGGAGCCCCAGCTCCAGGTGTTGTCCTTTGTGGTGAGGTCAAATAGTGGTTGGGCATGATGGGAGAAACCCTGGATGAACCTCCAGTAGAAGTTAGTGAAGCCTAGGAAGGCCTGCACTTCCTTCTTGTTATTGGGCTTGGGCCACTCCATGACACCTGCTACCTTCACTGGGTCCATCTCCATGGCTCCATGTGAGATGATCAACCCCAGGATACTTGATCTGGGTCTGCTCAAACTCACACTTCTCTGGTTTGAGATAGAGCTGATGAAGGTGGAGACATTCCAAGATGATGCATGTGATCTGGTGGTGCTCCTCCAACATTTTGGTGTAGATGAGGAACACACACTGTGCCTTTGGCAATGAGGTCCTGGAAGATGTCATTCATCATTGTCTGGAAGGTGGCTGGGCTGTTGGTGAGTTCAAAGAACATGACAAGGAGTTCAAATAATCCCTGGTTGGTCCAGAAGGCAGCCTTCCATTTGTCTCCCTCCTGGATGCACACATTGTTGTAGCCCCACCAGACATCCAGTTTAGTGAAGTACCACATGCCCAAGAGATTGTTAATGAGTTTGAAGATGAGGGAGAGGGGGTAGCAGTTCTTCATGGTCATGGCATTAAGAACCCAGTAGTCCTGGACCAGTTGGAGGGAGCCATCCTTCTTTTTGATGAAGAAGACCAGAGAAGCCATTGGGGATTTGGAGGGGCAGATACAACCAGAGTCCAGGTTCTCCTGCAGGAAGGTGTCAAGCTTGTCCTGCTCCTTCAGCACTAGCACAGGCTTGGAGCCCAGCATTAATTTGATGGCATGGTCCCACTGCTTGCACTCTGGGAGCAAGCCAAAGGAGGCCTTAGAGAACACATCCTTGAATGTGTGGAGATATGGAGGTACAGTGTCCTGGAATGCCTGGGGCACAGAGTTTGTAGCAAATTCCTGAGCCAGCCACTGAGAGGTGGTTTGGCTAGCCTGGATCTCCACAACAAAGGGCAGGGAGCATAGAGTGGTGGCATATATCTGGTCTCCAACTTCCACAGTTTTGTCTGGGAACTCTGGGTCATGCAAGCCATGGAACCCCCCTCCTAGTTCCTCCTCTGGGGCCCTGCCACTACTTTGGTTGTCCTTGTAGAAGGCCTTTCTATGGGGAAATGCCAGGGGTGAGGGGTCCAGAAGGTTTAGATTGGTGAAGGGGAGGTGGCCAGTGTGGCAAGCCCAAATGGCTGCATGCTCTCAAACCTCAGCCCAGCACTCTTCCTTGACCTCAGTAGTGCAGGCAGAGCACCTCCAGGGGCACTGGCTCATAGATACCTTGCCCTGGGCCTAATCTACTTTGGGGTTGTGCTCCTGGAGCCAGGTAAAACCAAGGATCATGTCCTGCTTGCCTAGGCTGGTGATGGCAAAAACTGTGCACTCAGCATGGCTCTGGTAGCAGAGGATGAGATCTACCACAGAGCTGATGGCACCTGCTTCATTGGGCATTCCATCAATATTGAACACTGGAATGGGCTTGGAAAGCAGCTGCATGGTCAAGCTGTGGTGCTTCACAAACTTGAGTCCAGGAACAGCCCCATTGCTCTGCTGTCCAGGAGGGCAGTGACTCTGTGGATTTGCTGAGTGTCTGTGGTCTTGATCTCCACATTGAAATGCAAGGAGTTTGCCAAAGGGTTTGTGGCCACTACATACTGCCAGGGTGGTCAGTGTTCCCAGGCAGGGTGGCACAGATGGAGCCTAACTGGTGTTGGGGAGCTTGGCTTGGGGTCTGGAGTGGGTGTTTGTATGCTTGAAGGGGAAGACTGAGGTTCTTTTGTTGTAAGGTCAACAATATTGAGAAGGGCAATTTCATTTTCTACCAATAGACATGCAAACCTGTTAATACCTGGTGACAGAGGCATACATCTCATCTGTTGCTTGACTAAAAATCCTCCTCCAGGCCTGGGAGGGGGGCACAAGTGCCACTCTCCTCTGGGGTCAACTCTGAGGCTGGCTTGTCTGGTGAAGGATCTCCAGCAGCATCCTTCATGGCCAACAGTTGCAGGAGGAGCTCCTCCTGCTTGGCCATGGAGAGGTAACATATCTCAAGACCCAATGGGCAGTGTTGTGCAAAGTGCCCCAGTTTTTTGCATCTCTGGCATAGGAGTGGCATGGGGCAGTGCTGCTGGATGGTGTTGATGTCTATGGGAATGCATGGTGGTAAGGGTTGTGTGGGGAAGCCCAACAGCAAAGGTTGCAGTGCAGGGGTGGCCAGAGTTGGGGCAGGTGCTGGGAGTATAGGAGCAGGGTACCAAAGAGTGGCAGCATGAGTGGGGCAGTGAGTTGGGTGTGTGTGGCATAGCTCCTGTCAAACCTCCATGAGCTGCCACTGATCCCAGGCCACCTTATACCAGGAGGCAATCTGCTGGTTGTCCAGATGGCCCTGGGCAAAGTTGTTGATGTGTTCCAGTAGTGTGGGGTGCAGGCTGTCCCAGAATGTGAGGCACAGTTGGAGACTGTCAGGGTAGGCTACTTGCTTGACTAACACCCAGAAGGAATTGATATACTTGTCCAGCATCTATTTCCTTTGCCCATACTGCTCCCAGTCAC
The DNA here is from genome assembly GCA_017657295.1 of Termitomyces sp. DKA64. Lineage (NCBI taxonomy): Eukaryota > Fungi > Basidiomycota > Agaricomycetes > Agaricales > Lyophyllaceae > Termitomyces > Termitomyces sp. DKA64. The sequence continues at coordinate 6,201 of JAGGAV010007975.1, read as the reverse complement.
ATAGCACTAAGGCAGCAGTTTTAGTGGGGTTGATTGGAAAGAACTCTGCCTGGAAGTCCTTTTTGAAGGCAGCCCATTCTGCAAAGCTTCTGACACCTCCAGGGCATCAAAACACCCATAGCATATAGGTGGAGGCATGCCTGGTCTTCATGTATGACAGTACCCAAGCTATCTTTAGTGCATCAAAGTTGAAGGTGTTTCTGCTGAGGTGAATATAGGTGATACAGGACTGGAGGAAACACTCTCCACTGGAGCAGTCACCATCATACATGTCTGGGAGTGTGGGATGGGAGATCCATGCTCAGAGGTCTACTGGAGCTGCTGGAAGGACTACAGAGCTGCTGGAGGTGCTTCTGCTGCTGAGGAGGGCATGGAGGTAGGAGGCAGGTGCTCTAGTAGTGCCTGAAGGGATTGGGAAATGAGCTTGGTGGTTTGGCAAAGGGTGGAGAGTTTGGTTGTGTGATGGGTGAGGGAAGATTGGGTCAATTGCACCTGGCTCTCTAGGTGTAGCAGGTGAGTCCAGGCCTTGTCTTGAGAGGCTGGAGCCTCCAAGAGTGTCTGGGTTGGCAAGCTGAGACATAGAATTCTGCAGGTGCTTAAGCCTGGTGGGGAAGCAACAGATAGGGGGCTCAGAGACTCCATGCAGGCTATGAGAGGCTTCCAGACCAGGATTTGGAGACTTGTTCTGCTGTAAGGGTGACCTCCAGGAGCAATGGCTAAATCACACAGCTAGCAGAGGGGATCCAAAGTACATTAGAAATGGTAACTGATGATACAAATAGTAACTATATGGCCTCTTTGAATACCTTGTAATGCCCTTTGGTATAACCAACTCCACCACCTTCCAGTACTTCATGAACAACATCTTCCACAACATGAACAACATCTTCCACAACATGAACAACATCTTTGTCATTGATGACATCCTGATCTACTCAAACTCCCTAGAGGAACATCATGACCATGTCTGCCATGTCCTTGAGCAATCTGGGAGTACAACCTCCATGCCAAATCAGAGACATGTTCCTTCCACACCTCTGAAGTCAAATATTTTGGCATCATAGTCACTCTGGACAGTGTATGCATGGACTCCACCAAGGTTAAGGCCATCTTCAACTGGCCCCCACCCCAGGATATCAAGGAGGTACAATTCTTTTTGTGTTTTGCTAATTTCTATTGCTGGCTTATCAACAGCTACTCCAGGATCACAAATCCCCTTAACTGGCTCATGTGGAAGGACACCCTCTGGAACTGGGGTAGCAAATGCCAGAGCATATTCACCCCGCTTAAGGAAGCCTTCACCTCCATCACTATTCTCTGCCAAATTTGACCCTGCCCTGCCCATGATACTCAAACATGACACCTCAGAATATGCCATTACTAGCATACTCTCTCAGATAGACTCCAGCAGTGAGGAACTCTGTCCTGTCACCTTCTGCACTGACTCAATGATCCCTGTGAAGCTCAACTACAACATCTATGACAAGGCACTCCTTGCCATTGTCAAGACCTTCAAGCAATGGCAGGCCTATCTTGAGGGGGTGTCACACTGCATCCAAGTCTACTTGGATCACAACAATATCCAATATTTCACCACCACAAAACAGCTCAGCTGCTAACAAGCCTGCTGTTCCAAGACCCTCTCTGAGTACAATTTCACTATCTTGGCTGACTCAGTGCAAAATCTAATGCCCTCACCTGGAGGCTAGATGTGTACTCTAAAAAAATAATTTGAGGCCAAATGCAATGCATTCAACCATTGAGTGATAACTCCACCTAAACATCTTCATGCTGTGCTGATTATGAACAAAGAAGGGATGCTCCACCAAAACCACAATGCACCCCAGGATGCCTTGTTCACCTAGCACAACTCCTGGAACAACTCTACCAATGACCCAGTGGCTGGCCAACCCTTAACATTGTCTCTGGACCACCAACTCTTACTCTGGAATAGACAGATCTACACCCTGGACAACAAGACAATCTGACTCAACATCCTCTGACAGCACCATGATCACAAACTTCAGGGGCACCCAGGAATCTGTAAGACCCTCCAACTCATCTCCTGGACTTAGTTCTGGCCAGGTATGAAGAAGGATGTCACCTGGTATGTCCAGTCTTGTAAGCTGTGCCTCTGAGCCAAGATTCCCTGCCACTGCCCTTACAGCCTCCTAAAACTCCTTCCTATTGGCTGCTGCCCTTGGTCTTTGATCTCAATGGACCACACTGTCAAGCTCCCTGAGTCTAAAGGTTTGATGCCATCCTCATTGTTGTCTGCTATCTCACCAAGCAAACCCCATTCATCCTCTGCTGCACCACCAACAATGCCCTGAAATTTGCCAAGCTCTTCCTTGGACATGTTCTTTCCAAACATAATCTCCCAGATGACATAATTTCCAATTGCAGACCCTCTTCATCTTCCAGTTTTGGCAATCCCTGTGTAAGGCCCTCAAAATAGAAACTAACCTCTATACCACCTACCACCTGGAGACAGATGGCCAGACAGAATGAGTGAACCAGACCCTAGAGCAGTATCTCTGCCTCTATGTCAATTACCTACAGGATGACTGGCATGCCAAATTGCCCCTTGTTGAGTTCAGCTATAATAACACCCTCCACTCTGCAACCAGGGTCTCCCCTTTCTATGCCAACAGGGTATATGACCCTTAGCTCACCCTCTCTCTTGAGAACATCCCCTCTGATGTTGCATATGAGGTTTCCCAGGACCTCCAGTCACTCCACCAGTTTCTCTAAAACAAGATCAACATCACCAACAAAGCCTACACCAAACATATCAACACTGACCACAAACTCACTCCTGACTGGACCCCTAGCACTCTAGTATGGCTTGACTGATGCAACCTCAAAACTTGGCAACCCTCAGTCAAGCTTAATCATAAGCAACTTGGGCCCTTCAAAGTCCTCTGGAAGGTCTTAACCCATGCCTACAAGCTCAGCCTACCTCTAGCCCTGAAAGGCTTTTACCTGGTCTTCCACATCTGCCTCCTTGAGAAGTATGCCCTGGACCCCTTCTTCAGATGATGCTCCTTCTAACTGCCACCTATCAAAGTTAAAGATGAATACCACTACAAGGTCAACCACATTCTCAACTCATGACTCATCCATGGCCACCCACACTACCTAGTCCATTGGAAGGGCCATGGACTCAAACATGACATCTAGGAACCCTGGAGGAACCTCACCAGCACCCCTGCCAAACTCTGGGACTTCCACCAACAACACCCCACTAAGCCTTGGGATCCCTGGGACCCCTGGAATTAGTGTTTACAGAACAGATAGCATTAGTGGGCATAATCCCTGCCTCTGGCTTCATCAGGGATTCAACTCCTGTCAAGAACTCCCTATGTGTTTTGTTTCTTACTCTTTGCACACATTCTGAGAAAATACCTACTTCACACTAGATGAATGATGGACCCAAGAAAAAAGAGTATATATCAGGGCCACCTCCATATGAGCCACCACTGCCACCAAGTTGTTACCATGCCCTGGCAGCACCTCTCCCATGTTGACTGCCACTGCTAGCTATGTGGGGGCATTGTGTTTCACTGCCAATGCCCCACCAATATCATCTCCAGCTGAGCCATCCCCTGCTGCAACTCAGGGGGGAAGCTACAGGGCATCCTCTCCAATCCCTCCTGGATCAACACAAATGCTGCTGAGGCCCCATCTAGGAAGACCTGGTGTTTGCAGACCTAGTCTGATGAGTCACATCAGTAACAAGAAGACAAGGTATATTGGAGACTTACACATTACTCTGCCCTGCCCTAGGCTGCCCTGTTGGCCAGCCAGTCCCACCATCACCTCACCATTTCCACCTCTGCCCTTGCTGCCTGGACCTTCCAGGACATCTCACCTGCTTCACCACCCCAGCCACCATCCCTGACTCCAACTGCCTTACTGCTCTCAGAGCCTCCAAACCTCTGTCTCCAGCCTGCTCAATGCTTCCAGTGCCACCTTCCAATCTTACCATGCTGCATCCCAATCAGCCCATGACCCCTAGAGTTTGCCCTCCTGCTGGATCACTAGCTTCATCAGCTCCTCCATGTACCAGCACAACAACAGGTTTTTCACCAACAATTCCCAATCTGCCAGAGCCTGGGGGCACTTCATTAGAAGCCCCAACTCCAGGAAATACATGTGCACCCTGGGAGGACTGGCCATCTGCACCACCTCACTCTGGGGCCTCTTGCTTGGCCCAGCCTCTGGGAATGAGGATGCATGCCACTTCCTCTTGTTCCATGTCACCAGAGGCTCCTTCTGCATTCTCCACTTGCCCCATGGTAGCCCTACCTTCACCATGGGACCAGCTCCCTCCCTAATCTCTCCACCCTCCAAAGCAGACTGCCTCATCCCTGCTAGCCACAACTGCAAAGACCCCTTGCCCTAGCTTAATGCTCAACTACCCATGACCATGGCCCCTCCCCCAGCTGCCACAACCCACACCCCAGCCCCCACCTCTGCTTGGCAGCAATACATGTTGCCTACCACAACAAAGAGACCAAGCACCTCTTGTGCTTGGACTGGCATGAGAGGCACACAGAAGAGTCACATCAGGATCCCACTACCAGTGTCTCATATTTGCACATGGTGGGCACAGACTGCACATTATAAACACAGTCAGCTGGAACAACACATGGAAGGCTCCAAGGAACTCACTGAAGCCTGCATCTGGCACCATGATAGGGCTGGGGAGCTCTAGACCTGCCCCACCACCTCCATAAAGTGCTCCAATGTCACCTCTACCTGGGACACCCTCTCTGCCTCCAGAACTGGCTGCACCATCCCCAGGCCCACACTCAACCAAGGAGGCCAATTTGGTGACACTGGGGCTGCACAAGTAGGAGGGCATGATATCACAACTTGGAGACAACCCTGAGAAGGACCTGCAACAGCCAGATTCAATTCTGGACTCATGATCAGCAAAACCATTGAGTTGGGACTGGCATACTTATGGTGAGTTAGTAACTAGGGAGGTCTTGTCTCCTTCATTTTTGTACAAGAGCTCCTTGATGGCCATCATCCCTCAGCCATATTGTTAATATGGTCCATGAGAGAGGGGTGAAGTCCTTAAAAGGTGGGGCAGAGCTGCATACCATCTGGATACCCTGCCTGCTTGACTAGGGCACAGAACAAATCAATGTACTCATTCAAAGACTGCTTGCCTGGACTGTACTGATCTCAGTCTCAAAGGGAGAGGGCAGCAGTAGCAGTCTTGGCTGGGTCAAGGGGGAAGAACTCAGCTCAGAAATCCTTCTCAAACTCGATCCAGCTAACAAAACTCTCCACTCCTCCTGGGCACTGGAAGATGCACAATGCATAGGTCAAAGCTTGGTCTGTCTTCATATAGGAGAGAATCCAGGCAATCTTAAGGGCATCAGAGGCAAAGGCTTCACCACTCAGCTGAATATAGGTGATACAGGACTGAGGAAAACCATTCCCCAACCTTATGGTCCCCATCAAATACATCAGAAAGTGCAGGGCATGGAAGTTTGGAGTGAGGAGCCAAAAGGCCTGAGTTAGGGGCAGAAGCAAACCTTCCTGCAGCTGCTGGAGGCATAGGGGGAGTGGTAGGAGCAAGGGGGAGGCATTCCAGAAGAGTTTGGAATGAGAGGGACACAGCTTCAGTAGTTTGACATAGTCCAGTGAGTTCAGCAGTATGGGAGGTAAGGGAGGCTTGGGTAAGTTGAACCTGTGTCTCTAGAGCTAACAAGTGACTCCAGGCTTTGTCCTGGGGGCTTGAAGCATCAGGGGGAGGGGCTGGAGGGGCTGGCTGGGTCATAGTGAAAGCACAGAGAGTAATGAGCTGCTGGTGGGGGAGAGACCTTTCAGTTGCACCAACTTATTGGAACAATTGACACAATTGCCTTGACTCCTCAAAGCAATTGAAAAGGGGGCTCCTAGACCAAAACTAGAGACTTGTTCTGCTGTAAGGGTGACCTCTGGAGGCTGTGGCTAGGTCACACAACTGGAAGAGGGAGATCCAAAGTCTTTTCAATACTGTACAAGGGTCTATGGACATAACTACTCACCTAGCAGAGGGAGATCCAAAGAGAAGAAGTCTAAAAAGCTCCCGGCCAGGTGTGATGCTTCAGGAAAACTTCTGACCCTAACCCAAAGGTGCAAACTCCGGAAATTGCCATAACTCCGGAGATTGTACCAAAAATGGAAATCCATTGTAAA
>JAGGAV010007974.1:0-24944 GCA_017657295.1 Termitomyces sp. DKA64 | reverse complement strand
TGTATAAGGGTCTATGGATATAACTACTCACCTGGCAGAGGGAGATCCAAAGAGAACAAGTCTAAGGAGCTCCCTGGAAACTTCTAACCCTAACTCAAAGGTGAAAACTCCGGAAATTGCCATAACTCCAGAGATTGTACTAAAAATGGAAATTCATCATAAATGGCCTCAATCTCCAGACTCACAGCACTTGACCACATGAAAATATAACTCAAATATAGCATTTGGTCAAAAGTACTTGCCACCAGAAAATGAGAGGGTGAGGGTGACAGGTAGGCTTGGAATGAAGGAAACAAACCAGGGGGTCTGGTATGAACAGTCCCCTGACAGGAGGCCAGTTGAGGAGAGCCTCAACTTTGGCTGGGTTCACATATATGTTGTCCAGAGTGACAATAACTCCAAAGTATTTGACTTTAGTGGTGTGGAAGGAGCATTTCTTGGGCTTGGCATGGAGATGGTATTCCTGGAGTTGTTCCAGGATATGATGGATGTAATCCCAGTGTTCCTCCAGAGAATTGGCTCAGATCCACTAGGCAAGCCATTACTAGGCAGATGCAACATCTTACACATATAATCCATGATCTGGTGAGCTCCAGACACAAGGAATTGATGAGACAGAATCTAGGAAGTAATCTGGGTAAGTCTGGGGAACTTCAGGAATGTGCAAAGGGCAGTGCAGGCAAGGGGTGAAGGCCAGGATGCAAGGTATGAAGTTCTAGGGGCAGCTATCAAGAAGATGGGGATGTTGGGGTCACACAAGCAAAGGGAGCAGGACTGGGGTTTGAAGGAGGATCAGGTATAGAGTGATCAGACCTCAAGGATAACTCAGAACAGGGTCTGAGCATATATGCAGGGTTGTGGGGAAAGGTATGGATACACACAGAGATAGAAATGGAGGCCAAAGATGTAAATGGAAATAGAGTTAAGACAGGAGAGACACACAAGACAGAAATAGAAGGAGACAAGACAAGATGAGAATTGAGACAAGATGGGAAGGAAATGAGAACAAGACTAGACAAGATGTTATAAGAACAAGACAAGAACAAAAAGGAAATGAGATTGAGATGATATGTAGACCAGAACAACAAGACAAAATGGGGCATTAAGGTAATATCAAGACTACCATAACTGATATTACTCTATGACTTAAATACTGACAGGTGACCTTCTCTGGGGCCATGGATCCAAGGTTTGGGTTTATCAGGACCATGCTGATTTGATGGGTGTCAGTTCTGATTGTCTGGATGTGGAGAGCATCCCAAGACTGGCAGGTGGGTTGCAGTGATGCTTTGATGGAGATCCATGATGCATGATGCATGCCAGGAGACAGAAGACTTGGGGTTACCCAGGTTTGTGGTGGAGGTCAGGAGAGTGATGGAGCCTACTGGGGGAAGCACCAGGGTTTACCAAAGAAGCATTGAGGTCTGCCATGGCAGGCACTGGGGGTGGGTGGAGGTTGGAGGAGTTTGAGGGGGGCTGGTGTGTGCTTCAGGCTGTTGGGATTGTCTAGGGTGAGATCCAGGAGTTTAGAGATGGGTCATGACAATTGATCACCCACTCTCTGCCACTACACTAAGCCACATGGCTAGTAGAATGTCTCCCAACACAAGGTAGTATGACTCAGAGTCTGGAATAGCCATACCAAACTGAAGGTGAGTGCCTGCATCCATTGAACACCACCACTTTTTGACATCTTCCTGGAGCCTGTGATCTTCAGAGCTGCTTCTCAAAACACCTGCAAACTGCAACAATGAAATTGCTATCTTGAAAAAATTGTATAAATGTTAACTCAAAAATGGAGTGGGAACAGAGAGTACACATTCAAGTTGACAGCATATAAGATGGAGATTGTTGTAAAGAGGAATGCCAAAGAATGTTTCAGCATGAGGGAAAGTCATAGACCTGTAGGTTGCATTGCAATGTCCTGAGGTCAATTGTATCTGAATGGCTGGAACATTGCCCAGGCACTGATGGATAAATCATTTCCTTGTTTGGAAAACTTGACTCCACTTTGGGAAACAGTATAACATTGCCAGCATATACAGATTCATGATCAATGAAGAAGCCAACACTTGGCCCTCCTTCAGGATGTGTGTCAGATGATTACTCAAGCTTGGCTCATCAGCATCTTGAACAAACTCAGGAGAAGAACCTTGTGGCTGCATTGCAAAGTTGAGTGTGCTGTCCAATGGGCAGCAACTACAGATTGGACATCACACATGAAACTGCTACAAAGGTTTTTCATGGCATGATCATCAGTAGGAGCACATGATCATCATTGATGTTAACACTGGGCATACATCAGGTTGAGGCCCAAGGAACTTGGGTGATATAGGTTTACCAACACCCCCTGACTTCTACTATCAATGATGCAGATATGAAATAAGATTTTGGATGACTTTGGCTTTTATCAATATTATGCAGATCCCTTAGAAAGTTTGAGGCTTACATCTTTAGTATTCAAAATATGGCTATCCTGAGTTTTATATTTGTTCTTGTTCATAGAGGGATGCCACAGACATCCCAATTTTGAATGTGAAATGAAATGTGACAGGCCCATGACTCTGTCAAACTTTGAGATTCTGCAATATTGCTATTTAGACAAATCACATCCATGGATACATTGAGTTTGAAACTTTGTCATGCAAATTCATCCCTCTGTCATTTGAAGCCCACCTCTCTTAATCCTAGGCATAATGTATGTCCAAACCATGCCAATTGGCAGGTATTATGTTCTTATACTTGCATGGCTACTTTGGGAAAATTGGACTCATATTCCTCTGACACCAGATGACAGGAGATGGAATAGCAGATTCAACCATCCTCACAACTTTCATTTTTACTGCTTTTTTTGCCTCACATACATAAAATCTGAGTTGGTGGATCTATGTTCAATATGTATAGCATTACTGGAAATAATCTATGAAAGAATTAGAGCAGAATTGCAATATGGAGAAGGCCTTTACCTCTGCCATTTCATATCTAGATTGAGTTTCACATCTGGGTCATCAATAGTAATTCAAATGTTCAAGCTCATGCCCTGACTAGGTGAATTGAGAAAGACAGACTTTATTATGGGTCAATTTGAATATACAGTTCAAGAGTCTTGAAAACTATAAACATCCAACCCATCAACAACAGACCAAATCTGTCACTGTGAATTGCATAGGAGATGCAAATGGACAACAGTCCTACACATTGTACTTGTGCCTCCATGGAATGTTAACAACAGTGGGTTCTAAATATCCTTTGGGCTGCAGCCCACACTACCATCTGAACATAATGCCATGCCCCTCACATAAAGTACAAGACTGTGACAGTTGTTGGGAGGAGTCATGCACAGAGAGGAAGGAGATGTGATGTGTGCTGAAGGTTTTTTTACCACACTCACCTCTCTTCATTGTGGGGGGTTGCAATTGCCCTTCAGGCCACACATATCCCTTGAGCAACTCCTTCATAATATGCTCAAAGTGAATCAAAAGTGTACTCCATGATGCTCACCAAGAGAGGCAGAAGGTGCACAAGAGGAGGATAAAGGGATAGGAACAGTGATGGGTGCATTTGTAGCAGGTGCCCTGCACCTGCATGGGATGTTCATCACCATAGGTTCCAAATGCCCTTGAGGTTGATTAATATTGACTCCACCAGGCATGCAAGGCTTGAGATTAATGAACCAATTGACACCACACCATTGGCAAAGAATGTTGATATATGTGAGTACCTTTCTGATCAGCATAGCCTGGAAAGGGTAGTGTGGAGGTGGAGGATGAAGTGGCGATGATAGTTTTTTGGGACAGAGTTATGTTTGTGGTTGAATTTAGAGCTGATGAGTGTGAGGGCTGTAAGTGGAAGCAAAAGGTGGTAAGGGCTTAATGAGAGGACAGCCATGTGATTGCAGAAAGAAATGAGATTTCTTGAGTCCTGAAGAGTTCTCAAGCACCAGATCTCCCTCCCAAGAGAGGGGGGCCAAAAACTCAAGCTAACTATGAGGGACTAAGTATGTAAGTATGAGTAGTGATAGACTGTAGAATATAAAATATGGAGTATATGGAATAGGGATGGTGGGAGGGGATCTAAAACACAACACATGATGTCAGAGTCTAATCTGTCAAAGCTGTGAGTGCAGTGTGAGATGATGTTGAAATAAGTGAAGTAAGTACTTATCTGCAAGTGCAGTGTGAGATGACAAGTCACTTGCTTACAGCCCACAGATATATATGTAACTGGAAGCAGTGGAGTCAGAGAGACAGAGAAAATGAGGGATGGCCATTGTGTGATATTGTAAATAGTTTGTGGTGAATTAATCCTGGCCCAAATTAACTCCAGGCAAAACCCCCCCATCACTTTGCCCAATCTATTAATTTGGAGCTGATGAGTGTGAGGGCTGCAAGTGGAAGTGAAAGGTGGTAAGGGCTTAATGAGAGGATGGCTGTGTGATTGCAGAAAGAAATGAGATTTCTTGAGTCCTGAAGAGTTCTCAAGTGCCAGATCTCCCTCCCAAGAGGGGGGGGGCCAAAAACTTAAGCCAGTACAGTGTAGTCCTATAGGGCTGGAGGCTCAAAAGGGGTGAGGTGGTTGTAGGCCATATGAAGGAGGGAAAAGAGGTGAAGAATTCTGCTGGGATTGTTTTTGATGTACAATTTGTACAAGTTGCTGCATCATCATCCTAGAAGTTGTATCTCATAGTTGGAGTAGCCTGCCACAGCCACTGCTGAGGCCACCCCCCATCTGAAGCTGTGTCCTGCATACAGATTTGGGTTGAAGCTAGCCTGAGACAGAGCATCACAGATGGACTTGATGAAGTACATGTAGGAGAGAGCTTTGCCATCTAGTTGCTTGAATAGGGGAGTGGCATTGTCTTGGGGCAGATCAACAAACAAGGCTTTTAGTGCAGTGATGGGGCAGGTGGGCCTCCCTGAGGCAGCCACAGCAGTGATGGTGATGCCCTTCCTGAAGGGGTCTGTTTTGGAAGTGGGGGGAGGGTGAGGTGAGCATGCATGGCATGCTCAAAATTGGGCAGGAACTGGATAGATTATTAGGAGAGGTTAAGACTGGAGGAGTACTTACCCCCCTTCCCCACAATGAATTTGCTGCTGTGCAGGAGGCTGGAGTATGCAAGGCAGCATGCAGTGTATATGGTGGAGTGTCCAGGAGTCATTCCTGGTTTGAGATGGGCAAGGAGGGAAGTGAGTATAGGGAGTGTGATGGGTTGAACAAGGCAGTGGTCATGTTTGCCATGATAGTGTTTGATGCCCCAAATGAGGCATTGGATGAGCAGGGATTCAGTGGCATGAAACAAGAGGTTTGTGTTGACATGGAAGGAGCATACCACTGATAAGTAAGTCTTGATTGTCTTGGGCTGAACATGGCCACCAAGGCTTACAACCCATGAGAGGATGGCAGGCTCAGAGGCAGGCAGAATGGAGCCATTGAGGTTATAGAGATTGTTGAGTTGAACATGTAGTAGGAATTGTTGCTGGCCAGTGGAGTAGGCCCATTGTGTGCTGGTGGCAAGTCCATGCCATAGATAAAAGGCAATGGTTTGGGGGTGGTGGCAGTTTTGCTGATACCACCAAGCTGGAGGTGCTTCAAGCACAGTTTTTGATCCAGCCAGGGAGTGATAGAGAACATGCATGTAAAAGAAAAGCAAGAAGCTGCATCAGCAATTGAATTCTCAGAAGAAGGGAGCCACTCAAAAGAGAATGAAAAGTTGAGCTGGCAGGCCAGTGCAATCAAGTGCCAAACAAACTTCATTGTGGCTGCAGACCTGCTAGACTTGCTCTAAATCACATTGAAGATGGCCTCATTGTCAACATGAAAAGTGATGTGGTGTCCTCTGAAGAAAGGGCCCCAGCAGAGGGTTGCATATACCACTGCAAACATCTCCTTGACTTGTATGTGCTCATGATGGAGATGATGAGAACATCAGGCAGCAAACCACTCTGCCCCAAAATGGCTGCCTAGACCCTTGGCACCACTCACATCAGTGTAAATGTCAATTCTGTGGCATAAGGAGGAGAGGAAGCACACCCCATTCCAACTTGGTGCAATGCTGTGCCACCACCAGATGTCATGGCAAGCAGACATAGAGATGTGTCAAGAGGCAAAGGAGAAGAAAGAGAGGGATATGACAAAGTTGTACAGGCTATGTAAGAATGTGTGTGCTGCTAGTATGACTTGGGATGGCAGGTGCAACATTGATGGGAGACCCATGAGGATGTTAGCTCACAGAGATATTCCAGCTTGGCTGGGGGAAGGCATACTTCCATCACAATTAAATTGATTTCCAGCCTCAGAAACTCAATTGTTGTGTCTGGACCCATGATCTTCAATGGCTAGAATGTGAGGTCCAACTGGGTACCAACTTTGAGGGCCCAGGAGAGGGATTTACTGACAATTGGCTGAGGAGTGAGCTGAGGGAAAATGGCAAGGAAGTTATTGAGGTAGTGATGCATGTGGGCTGAAATGTCATTCTGGAGAATCCAGTGCAGAGCTTCTGTAAAGAGGTTGAATATGTATGGTGCCAAGTGTGTGCTAAAGGCTAGAACAATGTTATGGTATAGCTTTCCAAACCACTCAAATCCAAGGAGAGGCCAGTCAGCTGGACAAATGGAGATGTGGCAAAATGCCAACTCAAGATCAAGTTTAAGCATCTGAGAGCCTGGTTCCAATGCTATGAGATCATGTATGGCCCAGTTGACCATGTCACACTCAATGCTGGCCTCTGCATCAGGAATCCCATCAGGAATTCCATCATTGATGGAGCTCCCCTCTGGCCAGGAGAGGTGATGTATGTAGTGCACCTTTGAGGAGCATTTATGAGTTACAGCCCCAATGGGCAATGTATAGAAGTTGCTAAATGGCAGTGAGACAAATGGTCCATGCATTCACCTGTTAGCTACTTGCACAGAGATGTCAGCAGAGAGGGAGCTGACAATGGAGGGGTCTGAGAGAGTGGATCTGAGGTTTGTGCAATGTTGGCTCAGTGTGTGATTACCTGTAAAGCCAAGATTGGCACCAAACTGAATGATTTGGATTAGAGTATTTACAAAGGATTGATTAGGGTAGTCACATAAGTAATGCCTCCACACTGTTGCATTCAATGAGGTGACATGAGGCAAGGGAGAGGTATCAATTAGGGGAGTGTTTGTGTGGGGATTAGTGTTGGGGCAAGGTGGGGGGATGGGAATAGAGGGGTTGATGGGGTCCAGAGCAATGAAACTGAGAGACAAGTTAGATGAGCCTGAGCAGAGGCCTGGGCAGGCCAATTGGACAGGGGAATGAGGACTCACCCTGCCTGCCACCTAATCTTTGTGCTGATGTTTGCCATGATCTGCCTTCCCACAAGTTAGGCAAGTGTGCAGCTGGCCCCAGGGGCATGGGGTGACCATGCACTTGCCATTGTTGAACTTGCAGCAGGGATCACTGGAGCTAGACAGTGTGCCAGTGGCCATGGAACCCTTAGCTTGCTTAACAGGAGTGGCCTTGCAGTGTGCATAGATGTGCTTGGACAACAGGTCACCATCATGGCAGCCCCACTGAGAGTAATCACTGGCAGCCATCTCTGCACAGCAGTGGTTGAAGAAGACAGAGTGGTATGCATAGACAGCCAACCACTCATACTCCACTACCAGTTCCAGCAGCTGCTCTGTGTAAGCCCAGAAGACCTCTATTGCCAAAACATCTTTGACATGGAAAGTGGAAATTTGGAAGTATGTCTGGAGGGGGATGAGCACTGAGAAAGGCATTCTATACTCCTTGGCAGCCCAGTGGCTAACCTCAAACTGGTTCATAGCACTGTTAAACATGTGGGCCATTTCCCAATTGCAATTGGTGGGGTTGAGCTTGTGCAAGTCTGCAGCCTTGAAGTCATGGGTAATGATGGCCAAGAGCACCACTGTGTTGACATCAGGAAGATGGGATCAAAGTGAAAGAGGAGCAGTAAATGACACACTGTTGATGCCAATTGCTGTGATCGAGGGAACAAAGGAGCTGTGGCCTGTGCGGCCTGGGCTGTGGATGGGACTGGAAGAGCTGAGGCTGTAGAGGAGGCTGTCTAAGTGCCAATTCACTCCAGAAGCTGCCTCATCATCATGTTCAGCTAAGTGTGGGAATTATGAATTTTCACAATTTCCTTGGCTGTGAGAGTGGCAGCCTGGTCAGCTGGGGGGGGGAGTCATGGGGCAAGGGGTGCTGGTGAAATGACTGTTGGGGGCTCTTGGAGGCAATGAAAAGTTCCTCACTGGCATGCACTATACAGACATACTGAGCTAGATTAGATTGCAATCTAAAATGTGACACATGATGTCAGAGTCTAATCTGTCAAAGCTGTGAGCACAGTATGAGACAACATCAAAATAAGTGAAGTAAGTACTTACCTGCAAGCACAGTGCAAGATGATGAGTCACTCGCTTACAGCCCACAGGTAAATATGTAACTGGAAGCAGTGGAGTCAGGGAGACAGAGAAAATGAAGGGGTGACCATTGTGTGATATTGTAAATGGTTTGTGGTAAATTGATCCTGGCCCAAGTTAACCCCAGGCAAAACCCCCCCCATCACTTTGCCCGATCTATGTAGATGGTGATAGCAGTTAGTGATTAGGTGTGTTTGGATTTCTAAGGACATGACAGCACATAAATATACACAAATGTGCAGCATGACATAATAAAGACTCCGATTAAAACTCAGACAAAAAAGGGGTTAATTACCCCAAATTCTTGACAAAGCCGAGGTTCGACTGTTAAGCCGAAAGGAAACATCGTGTCATGTTTCGTTCTTCCCGTTCAAGTTTGACTAAGTAGATATCATGACTTCATCAAGAGAAATGTTGGATGAATATCATACATTTGAGATTAATTGCCCTGGTGAGATGGGTAAATCATAGCTCAAGCCGCGGGCCCAAACCAAAGCCGAGCCCTGAGCCGCGATCTTGAAGCCGGGCCCAAGCCGCGACTTTCAGGTCGAGCTTGATAACGGAGTACAGTAAGATTTCTAAACACGCTTTACCAATTGTTAATGGCTAACGTCTACAAGTTACCGGGTGTTTACCGCGTGCAATTGTCAACCTTGTAAGAGCCAAAGGCATTGACCCAATCCTTCGCAACCCGAGTTCAAATAGTCAGCACGTGATGCTTTCGATCAATGACGTGGTTGGACTCTTTGGCAATTACACTTCCTATTAGGCGCCAGCTCAGCCACTCATTGGTAACAATGTCTGTGGACTCGGACGATGTCTGTATAAATATTTCAAACGATCCAGATCTCTACTTTCCGGACGGAAACCTTGTGATTCTTACCCGAGACCATGGAGGCAACCACACATACTTTCGTGTTCACCGGTCCATCCTCTCAAAACACTCAAAAGCACTGAGTGACCATATCTTTCCAGACTCATCGCCGTCAGAACGAGAAATCTATGATGGTGTACCACTTGTTGAATTTCAGGAAGACCCCCGCGACCTAAACATATTCCTGAAATTCCTCTATGAGCCATTGTAAGTGCCCAATCAGCTCGAACAACTTGACAGACTTTGTCTCTGAAATATAGCTGACTAGCTATGTATTTAGCGCAGCCCCATTACAAAAGGGAGACCCTGACATAGCCTTCAAGATGTACGGGGCACTGAGGCTTGCTGATCGGTTTTCTATTGACCCTTTGAAGGAGACCATCCTATCCTACATTCGGGAGGACTGGCCTCAGACATTGCAAGCCTGGGATGAACGCGAGGCCTTCTACTCACGTCGTCTCAAAAGCTCGCCAGGGTCAACTATGGACGACGTCGCCCCAGAACCTGCCTCCGTCATCCGGCTTGCACGGAAATTCGAACCCCGAGTATTGACACTGGCATTCTATCATCTTTCACGTCTGCCAGTCAATGCAACATACGGTCAACACAACCAAGCTCCGCGCTATGCACGAGGCGTGCGTGGATACCTGTTGTCTCCAGCAGATCGCGAGAAAGTGGCATTGGGCCGGGAGCGGATGCTGAGATGGACTTCCGACCGTTTGGAGTCATTAGCTCTTGACACGTGGCAGTGTAGAGCAGAGGGAGCGTGCCAACTGCATATCTATTGGCGCGTCGTGGTCCTGCATCGTTCTATAATGCGTAGCATGGACGTTCTGACTACGCTGCGGACAATGCGAAGCCACAAGCAAGAGAAAGGAACGAGCGATGTAGTGGAAGATGTGGTGTGCCAGCACTGCAATACGAGATGGGACACGATACTGAATGAGACGCGTCGCGACTTTTTCGATTCTCTTTCCTCTTTCTTCCCTGACTTGTAATTCTTAGATTGGATCTGACTGGATACTTCAATACATCAGCCTTTCGGTATCGGTGACTTCATATCGGATGTCATCCTAGGACCTTCAAGGACACATTTTTGGGCACGTGTTACGTCCTTTGCGATGGCCCTCACTCGCCTTTCAAATGCCACCAAAGAAGTATCTCTTGCCGCTAAAAGCCTCAATGCTCCACTGCTCCTAGAATGCTAGACCTGGAATGCATATTTCCAGGATTGCCTGCCCCTGTTCAATCTCTCTTTTCGTATTCTTCCTACGCAGGGATTTTCCATCAGAGAAATAAGAATTCACGCACTTGGGGCAACCTGCATTTAAGGTTTAGGAATTTCGGTTACAGTGATCAATAAAGCGGTTTCGAGAACGCTGCTCCCCAAAACCCTATTTTTGCTATGACTCACGTTCGTTGTAGTGTCTACCGATTTGCAGCAAATCAAGAGCCATACGTGGTTTGGCCATAGACGTCCACTTCGTGCAAGGTGATCTCAAAATTAGCGGTCGAATCGGTACTTACCACTGATATAAATTTTGCTTGCCCCTAACTCTTCTCAGGCTGTCATATGCCCGTCGGATCTGAGACTACAGCTATATTACAGAGAAGAACTATATACACTGATGTGACTGCGGAATGACTAACCGTGGTCATTTCGAAGCGCTCGATGCCGTGCGTTCTGACTACACAATGACACCAAGTCCGAACTAGATCGGTTCCCAGAGTTTGAGATCACAAGCATCCCTAGGTTTGAATGTGAACTTACATAGATTTCCGTGCCATATGTCTGCCATGATCAACTACGCCGAGATACCTGGTGTAGAATCTGTAGCTGCAGCCGCCATCTTTGCGGTAGCATACCTACCTTTGCTTGTTTGGTTTGCACGCCAGTCTATCGAACGGCTAGCATTTGTTGTCATTCTTCTGCTCCAGTAAGGCAGCCGAAGATCTGTTATTTTCACTCCGAGGTTGATTCAAGCATATACAGTACACATCGATGCTTTTACGGTTCGTGCCATTCTAGCAGGATCAGAATCCGCGGGAGAGAACCTTAGTCTCTATATTGCGGGCTCAGTAGGCTGGCAGATCCCACTCTCTGGATCCTTCTCATCTTGATGCAGCGAGGCATCCTCAAGGCAGCATGTATCTGGTCAAAATTGTAGCCATTAGATTGGTATGGGTAGGATGAAAGTTCAGTCAGGAAAAACTAGTAGCTGGCAGTTCTCTGCTTCTGAAAGTATTGTGGTGGGCTCCAAAATAATGGATGGCAACAATGGGCAAAAGGGGAGGTTGAGTGGGAGAGTTGGAAAGGAAAGGGCACCCATAAAAGTGTAGCCTAGTAGGTGGGTGCCAGTAGGTAAGCATGCCCCAAAACTCCCTAGTTGCATTGAGTAGAGGGCAATCCCAGCAGATTCCTAGAAACTATGACAGGTAACAATCAGATGGAGCAGTAAGATTTGGCAACATTATTTCAGTAAAGGCCAAAACCAAACTTAGCAGCATCAACTCTTTCTCAGTTATTGACACTTGTCAAGTAAGCCCTCTAATCAGTAGGGCTCCTGATTGCAGGAAACAACAAACTCTGAGGGGGGCTGGTTAGAGTGCACTCTCTTTCCTTCTTGTTGCTTCTACTTTATATACAGCCAACAGAGATAAGAGAAAATATTTGTAAGTAAGGGGATGGTTGCTAAACATTTTGAAGATGTGTAGGCATATCTGGATTCCACTTCACTGGAAAATTCACTGAGCTGATGTCATTGTGATGTGATGTGTCATTACTCAAAGTGGCTTGCACATCAAATTTATTTTCATGATTATTGAATTGTAACTACTAGAAAACAACATCTATTCCTATCTCTGACTTTCATGTTTCAGGGGCCTTGGATCCCCCCCCCTTTACATTGTACCTTAAAATTTTCTGGTGCATATCCTGGCTGATGCTTGCAATGGGCCATAGAATGTGCCATGCCAACTAAAAGCAGCAGCAGTTTCCTGCATGGATTTTGAGATTAAGCAATGGGCAGACCCTTCCAACCACAACAGAAGTGGATGATGTGAGTGTGTTTGGGTTTGATGTGCATGGTAAATCAAGTTTCGTCATCATTAGCAAGGATGGTAAGAGTAAAGTGCTGACACTGATATTATAAAGCATGAGATGAAAAGGTCAACAGCATACTCACTATCTGTTATGGCATCAAGCACAACAAGAAATGGATCATATGCATTTGGAAGTCTGGGTGTCATAGTGAGAATGATATGGTCATCAGAGACCGTGAAGTTCAAGTATGAATGCAACTGAACAAAATCAAGCAATAATAAGTGGACATAGTAACCAAGACGGAGGTGAAATGGTAGTGAAGTGCAATGGATGGTAGAAAACCCATGAAAAGCATGGATAGTGATAATATTGTTCCATATGGTATTGGGATCAGAATTTTTGCGGTAATGAGCAAGTTTGAAAAGTAAACGCAAAGAATGACTTCAACACACACTTCAGCATGTTTCCTCTAAGAAGTATGAACCTTTAGAGTTCCCCTGGGATGCTGGATGAGCAAGGCCTCATCTAAACCTTCTACTCTGTGAAATTTCATCAGTGAGTTTCTTGATGCTGGTACATATCTGCTGGTATCTGAATATATGAGATCAGGTCCACAAATAAGATCACGGCGATCAAACCTTTGATTCGGACAAAAGAATGATGGCAATTGTGATACAACAACAGTAGCGGCGGCAACGACCCACAACAACCACGACGTGCAGAAATTCGGCCCCTGAAAAGAGAGAAATGAGGACTGAGTACGATGACGAAAGATAGAGACAACAGGTTCACGCATTTGTGTTGAAGGGCATCGTCCGACAGGTAGAAGATTGGTATTAGGAGGTAAACGCATGGTATAACCATTACAGTACAAATTGACAAATATATATACTATATGATCGACATAAATTACAAGATGAGTAAGACCCTCCTTCTCCAGGTTCTCCTGGATGATTTTGATATGACGATGTCTGACCAGGTAACGAGCTCGTCTAGGTAGAGATCTGTTTCAGAATCTGCAGAACCTGAAATGGAGACGGTGGAGTGAAGGCAGGCAGATACGGCTCGGGAGGCCTGCCGCCCAAATAGCACATATAAGGAAACTTGTAACCATTGAAAGAAAACCACGTGTGAGTGCCACGATTGTCCGGACTAGTGCGACCTAGTATTAAACTCACCGCGACAATACCCGCAAATACAAACGTGCAATCAACATCATCTTGGTTTGGTACAGACATTCAGACAGCTAAGGTCTCACCAAATTTGCTACTCCTATACATACCTCTTCTCCTCGGTGACGCGCAAAACACCGATCATATGTAGGTGCTGGGTTTCTCGGATCTTCCTAACCGATCCGTATCCAGCTTGGCTTGTAACCCTAGTGATGCGCATTATCCCGTAAGTCGTCTTGGAGATTGACTATTGGAAGGTCTGACCCTGGAGGGGTTGCTATCCGGTTTAATGAGCCACCCTCAAGATCACACACTCTACGAGCTCAGTCATGAAAAAGGATGATCACGTTCAAAAATTCTTAAACCTCGGGTCTACCTGCGACAGATGGCCTTGATATGCCTCAGAAGAAGTACGGCATTTCCGTTGCGCCTTACGTCCAGTCGTCAATTCGTGTCCCGTTGTTTTCAAATATGTTGGCAGCTGTAGGGGTCATGCAACGTGCCAGAAGGGCCAGTGACTGTAAATGTAAGTACATTCATCCTCTTCTCAATAATCAAGTACACTCTCAGCATTCCAAATATACGTATAGTATTATGACTGATAAAAGTTCAAGAAGGCTTACCCTCGTTTCGTGCTTCTAAATTGTCTTCAAGCCACGAACGACTGGATTAAAGATTATCGATCGGGTTGGTGGTACCATCAAAAAAACTTCTGCACACGTATGTAAGATGATATCGCCACAATACTGACCAGATGATCATGGATTCTAGTACTTCCATCGAAATGCGAACACCTGGCGTCGAATCGAACCAAAAAGTGATTTCATCGAGCTTCAAGAGGAACGGAGTTCCTGTGCACAAAAAATTGCTGACGCAATACCGATATCGATGAATATGCGGTGAGGGCTCTCGAAATTCGGCAGGGAAGGCGCGGGACTGTCGAATTCGAGAAGTTGATGCGATCGGCCAATCGACCGTAGCATCGGTTCCCATCATCATGCTCAGTCGTCACTGTGCCTGGCAACCCACGTTCTATTCATTTTCTTCGTGCCCAGGCCTTGATTACTGTTCCACCCGTTGGTTTATGTATATCTACCCCTCATCCCGTCTGTCTTTTCCCATAACAAACCCTACCCGCTCCACTTCCCTTCTCCCCTCTCCTCCAAAGAATCCGACTCTTTGCTTTCTTATAAGCACTCACTATCTTTACCTATCACTATCCTTTATTTGTCTTGAGAAAAAACAACATGCTTTCTTCTTTGTTCATTCTTGCCCTCGTCCTCTGCGCTGCGTTGACGAGCGCCCATCTAGCGGCATGGAACGATGGCATGTACTGCCGGAATGTTCGTTGACAAGTCTATGCTTGACGATTGACTTTGCTGACTACGGTGTCAGGGACCTCAAACTGACAACGACGAGAACGCTAGCGCGCCTGTGACACCGTTGTATATGCTCCCTAAGAGTTTATGGTGGTGTAAGTTTTCTCTTCATTATAGTTAATCATTCAAACTCTTATTATTTGAAGTCCATCACGTCGACGGAGTAAGTCGCAATCGGAACTGGCAATTTATGGGTGTTCGATCGAGATGGACTGACCCAATTCAAGTGCGATCAATTTCCTCCTCCTGAAGGCCAATTACTCGAGCTGTAAGTTCGATCCCGCAGGAATAACGTCATACCCAGTATCCGTTGATACTGACTATCAAACTTTACAGTCCGGCTGGAAAGGAGTTTACTGTCGAGATTGCCGCCAACCGTGCTACGACGACTCTTTCGTACGATGGTCAATACATCAGTGATTGGGTTGATGGTCAGCCGCACACCGATGCTTTCGTATGTTTCTATAGACCTTTTGAATTCATTTGAATAAGACTTATCTTTCTAGCACGGGAGTACTGACTGTATCACGGACCCGAACAGTGCGTACACCGATCAGCTTCGATCTTCATCATAATTACCTATATATATTGCTTCTACAGTACATGCCCAGAACGAGACCATGGCGGCTGGAACGGCGTTCGCGATTTCTTACCAGGTACGTGTGTTCTGGCAGTGTTTCCAGCCCAATTGGTGAGTATTCGAGCTGACAACACAATAAGTCGGATATTACCAAGGTGACATCTGAGAATCTGGTCGTATTCAGTGTTCGCTATCAGTAAGTTTGTTTCCAATCTATCACAAAAGTCATTGTATGACTCTGTCACGTCTAGCACTCCCTGGAAGCGTCTTACTACTTATTCTGTTCCCTCCGCCCTCCCTGCGTGCCCTCCTGGTGGTTGTATTTGTGCAGTAAGCACTTCAACTCCGCCGAAGACATATTTTTCACAAGTTCACTCTTATATATAGTGGGGCTGGGTTCCCAATGGGTACATTCAACTCAATCTTTCCCCGCCTCATCTAACAGACGTGCTTTTCAATCCTAGTTGTGGTCAGCCGAATATCTACCACCAAGGCTTCCGGTGTAAAGTTACTGGAGCTACTGCCATTGCGCCTGTTGCTTCCGCCAAGCCGCCCGTATGGTGCGAGGATGATGCCTCTAAGTGCACAAAAGGTGCCAAGCAGATGATCTACTGGAACCAGCTTGATGGGAACAACGTTCATGTGTCTGGCAATGACCTCTCAGGACACCCGAAGTCTCCCGCATACAACCAGAAGCTTGGGTTCTTCGATGGTAGGTACCTGTAACACGAATTTGAGAGGTTTGTGATAACCTGATGTCATCGTATCTAGGTGCGCAGGATGACATTTTCGCTCCACCCTCACAAGGGGGTTCCATCAGCATTGGATCAACGTCGTATTCAGCTGATTCTTCCGGCTCAAGCTCAGGCTCTGGTTCTCAGGCTACCAGTTCTGCATCTGTGCTCGAACCCATAGCCACTACCTCGACATTGATGGCAGTCAGCTCTACATCTGCATTCCAACCTATGGTCACCAACTCTGGAGTTGCATCAGGACCTATATTTCCAACCAGTGACACATCGACTGCATCTATTAGGCCTCCTGCTGCTGATGTGACACAAGTTTTGCCCCCTGCATCAGGTGGGTCGAGCTCAAGCTCAGGCCACTGCCATCATTTGCATTCGTCGCACTCAAATGGCACACGCTCCTCCACTGCCACCACCAGGAAACGCGGCATGACATTACACCGCCGCCGCCATCGCCGCGGTCCGCGAATCGACTCCACATCATGGTAATTCGGCGCTAGTTCGCCACCCCTGTGGCTGTTGCTAGGCTACGCTGGTCAACAGCACTAGGGCTGTCTTCATCGTTTCTTTATTTCTTTTGCATGCAACTGTCGCAAATACGACGTCAATGATCTCGATGACATCTGACGTATTGTTTGTGATGTGTGCAACTACGAGCTTGGTCTCGTTTACAACTTCTTATGCATATCTATCCACTGGAGTGCCTCATGCCTATCTATAACTCATTACATACATGCATGTACATATACTTGATACTGATGGTTGAAGAAATGTCGTGCTTGATGTCGAGCAGAGTTTACAGCTGTTTCTGTACCCTTTGTACGATTACGTTGTCCACTTGTACATGCCTTATATATTTCGAAAAATTGTCATTGACTGGTAACTCAACAGTATCACCCTCCGCCACAAATAACGCAACGGCAAGCTACCATACGAGATTTGCATGACGCTAGAACTCCAATATAACTTATTGTAGACAGAAGATTACTCAGTCTGTGTATGATAGACTGATATTGTTATGTGCCTATTGTAGACAGAAGATTACCGGTATGCGTAATTAGGATATTTTATAGTATAATGGAGGTGACTCACCTCAGGTATACCAGGACTGAGGTGTGCCCGAACTCCGATCCGCGTCCATATACGCCGCCGTATTTCCTAATCCGTCCACTCATAGCACGTGTCCCGAACGCGTCACTCGCGACTTGCCTCCAACATAACTTGTTTAAGATGAAAGCTTGCCTCATATGTACAATTTCGCGATAACCACTGTGGGAGGTTTGTGAAGGACGAAGCAGAATTCTCGAGCTCACGGCTTTTTCAAGAAATTTGTGAGGCGCTCGAAATGAACTAAAACTCTGATAAATGATTGTTTCGACTGTTGATTGAGTGCCTTTTGAACACATGGTCATGCCGTGAATGCAATGGGGTCGCATGCTCGAGGACTTGGGGCAAGATATCCACAAGACAAGGAGAGATTCGACATGATTAACTTGCTGGATATGGACAAGTGATAACTGTGAATTTGATACAGCACTGGCTGGCCGTTGATATTGGACGATATGTATCCGACAGCGTTTTTGAGGAATGTCGCCAGTGGAGAATGTTATCGATGGAAAGACAAGGGGCGTGTGCGTTCTTTACGGTCGACTGTTCCATCGCTCATTGGTGAACTATGTCATTGTTTAAATCAGCGTTAACTCAAGGGTTGTTTTGCTGGACACAAGCATCATCATGATCAAGCAGGGCGATGATGTACACACATTAACACATAATATATATACGACGTTTGTTAACGCGCACGTTCTGCATTCAAACCTTTTTCAAACGACCCAACGGAAAATATTCTACGCAAATCACGATCCAGGGAGGGTTCATAAAAAGGTTCCTTTTGTTTTACTTCTCGATCATTTTTGATGATCATGATCAATGCGCAAATTTTTTTGGACGTATGAGGTGTAGATTTCACTGGACATGGAAAATCATTCCAAGAAAGTAAGTCAAGGGTAATTTGCCAACATATATCCTGGATCATTTTAGGTGATTTTATAGCTTACACTCTGAAACAGGGCGGACACAGGGTGTGGCGTCATAGTAACAAACGACGGCAAGTATCGCCGGTAACACACCGGCAGACAAGCACATACGCATGTTTTGAGACCTTGCCTACATCGATAGTAGCTGTACCATGCATAAGTACTAGCAGCAATACTGCAATAGAGATCGTGTCCGAACCCCGCTTCTCAAAGAAAAAGTCAGCCACCGTGTACTTTGGAGTGGGCATAAAACAAGGTCTGGCCGACATGATACGATACAGCGACGTATACGTACAGAAAGAACAGTGAATTGAATGTTACAATTGAAAAGAAAAGAAGGGAAAAAACACATCACACAAATCACCCAAACAGCCCGCCAAAAATAAGATTCCCCTGCGTAAGCTCCATCTCCACTTCCCCATCCGCACAATGACCCTCCCCGCGTATCTTCTCCCTCTCTCCCCCACCCAGATCAAACTCACAAAATGCCCATACCATCCTCGCGCCGACCCATATCAACACTCTGAGCGCCACGAGCCCCGCGCACACGCCGAGGAGGAGGCGGGCGAGGATATACCAGGGGAGCGTGGATGTGGATGTGTATGTGGACGAGAGGTCGACGAAGCGCGGGAGGGCAAAGATGGAGAGGAGGATCGTGAGCGGGGCGTATTGCATGAAGAGGGAAGTTTGAGTGTAGGAGGATGAGGGTGAGAGATAGGTTTGGTAGATGTAGTGTTGGAGTTCGAGTAGTGCGGTAGGGAGGGGCTGGACACGGGCCTCCGGTGCAGCGGGTAGGGTGTTGGCATTGGTAGATGGCATTCTGTGATATCCTTGAAGGGTCAACAGAGCAATTTAGAGGGTGAAGGCGATCAATGTCAGCCGTTGGTGAGAATTTGGATATTATTGAACTTGTATATGATAGGTTGAATCCATGACTCTAAAAAGATCGTCAGAAAAGTAGGACTGAAAAAAAAGAACTTCATATGCTAATGAAGTGTACAACCTCTTCTTTGACAACACCATAAACACCGTCTTACCCTCCGTCCGATGGCTCGACGTCCTGGCCGTCCGGACTGCTGCCAATATCGCCCGTCTTGTTTCCGGCGCGCGGGGCATGCGCGAATGTGTAAGTGATACAATGCGGAAGGTGCAGCGAGGTGCTAGTAGGTTCCGAGGTCTAGCATAGGCTGGACCTTGTCAAAATCCGAGACACGTGACCTATTCCCATTGGCTGTTCATTCGCTTCTTTTCCTTTTATATCCTATTATCCTCTATCGCTTTTATTCGGTTTATTGGGGTTTCTCTTTATAATCATCCGTTCTTCCCTGTTTGCCTTGTGTATATATGTAACACTATTGTTGAAAGGCTTGGTACGCTCTTCTCCTATTCTGCTTCACCGCTCAATATGTTTCTTTTGGGTGGGCTCCATCCTATACCGATATATATTGCTATACTTACTCTATCACCCTCTATCATCGTTTTCTTCTTTTTCTATATCTCTTGATTATAGCGTTTGCCGGTGCAACGGCGTGTTATGTAATATCTCCCGTATCTGTTATTTGTCGCACTCGCTATGCATCTTTTTCACTTGTCTTCACACTGCATTGGCAATGTCGGTATCTATTTTCCCGTATCTTATGTTGCATACTACTTTTTATATTCTTTTTGATCGCTTATGTCCTCATCACATGTTTGCAATATTTAACCATCGGCGCATCATACTAAGACTCTCCTTTCGTGAACTTTTAAGTCTACATTTCAATACGATGTAATCATGATATGTATTGTTACTATATTATCAGTACTAGTTTCCTGGTGCACCTATGTGTTATGTAATCATTAATGATGTCTCTCGTTACCACTTCATTATTACTGTATGAATATGAACAGTAATACATCCCAGTGCACCTATGTGTTTATGTAATCATCTCAATATTGTCTTTCTTTATTGCTTCATTGGTGTCTCTCTGTTTCCCCCACCTATCTTTTTTTTTAATATATAAATGCTACTTGTCTTGCTACTTTAGATCATTACCATAGTACATGTAGGGATGGGCCATTTATAGCATGCCATTGCCAAGGTCTACTGAACTTGGACACTATCATCTACCAAGCTGAAAACCTGCTTGCTACTATACTTCATGCTCGGTATTGACATCTATCTGTAAGGGCAACCTCTGGGAGCAGCAGCTAAATCATGCAGCTAGCAGAGTAAAATCCAAAGTATATTAGGAATGGTAATCAATGATACAATTGGTAACTAATCACCTAGCAGAGGGAAATCCAAAGAGAACAAGTCTAAGGATCCCTGCTGCTCAGTGTGGTGCATCAATGGGTGGTGGAGGCATGAGAACTACTGCACAGATGACCAGAGCTAACCCTAACCTCAGGAAAGTGCTTGATGAAGAAGTATGGCAAATTCTGGGGGTTTCCCAAAAAGGAAAATGACCCCTGGAGATCTCCAGGGATCTGGAGAGTGCCCCAGAGGTGTCAAACAAGCCTTGGGGAAGGGGAGTAGGTTGAGGAGAGTTGGCATAGGTCAGGCATGGAGGTCAGAAAATGGAAGTCTCCTGACATCACCCCCCCTCTAGCATGCAGCAGTTCCAGATTGCCTGGTTCACTGGTGAGATGGGATAGATTCCCTAGATAGCTCAGGGTGCATCTGGGTGCCTCTGGTGGAACTCCCTAACAAGTCCCAGTGCATGCACATTCTCCTGGGGTTCCCAGGGGATGTCCTCAATTCTGTAGCCCTTCCACTTCACCTTGTATTGTAGCTGCCATCAGAATAGATGATATCCATGATCTCCTCCACCTTGTACTCCTTGTTGTTGTTGACCATCACTGAAGGTGGCAGGGGTGTGTGAGGGAACACTCAACATGGTGGAATACCAATATCCTGCAATGCAAGAGCTAAGAGACAAGAGGGCAGCAAGTGAGTGCTAACATGGGCAAGTGAGTGCTAACATGGGCAAGTGAGTGCTAACATGGGCAAGTGAGTGCTAACATGGGCAAGTGAGTGCTAACATGGGCAAGTGAGTGCTAACATGGGCAAGTGAGTGCTAACATGGGCAAGTGAGTGCTAACATGGGCAAGTGAGTGCTAACATGGGCAAGTGAGTGCTAACATGGGCAAGTGAGTGCTAACATGGGCAAGTGAGTGCTAACATGGGCAAGTGAGTGCTAACATGGGCAAGTGGCTGGCAAGGGTTGAAGCAAGGCAAAGAAGGAGCCAGTCATCACTAGGGAGCTCACAATTGATCAAGTGGATAGACCTGGTAGATGCTGCTATTGATTGGTCAAAGGATATTCTATCCTTGTGACTGGCTTATATACTACATCCATGGCTATGCTATGACTAATACTGTATGTAGTAAGCAGCTTGGGTATGCTAAGCAATGAGTAATCAATACAACAAAAGGAGATATAGAGTCCAGTGTTTACAGCAGGTGACTACTAAGTGATGGGAGAAGAGCAGGGAAGGATGGGCAGCCAGTCTGGTATATCTGTAGGGCTAGGCCTGAATAGAGTGGAGTCCCCATTTAGGGTTGTCCCCTTAAGGGGTGCCAGGCATTGCCCTGGAATAGAGTCTGCTGGGGCTGGTGTTAGCTGGACCATGTTGAATACCAGATGAAGCTGGTGCATTCCCATAGGGAGCTGGAGTCAGTAAGCTAGGGGCCCTACCTGCCATTCTACCATGAAGGGTCCCAATAGATGGTGTGAGGGCCAGCTGAGCAGTGAGTTGGATGTGTGCAGCATAGCTCCCATCAAATCTCCATGAGCTGCCACTGATCCTGGGCCACTTTATACCAGGAGGTGATCCACTTGTTGTCTGAATGGCCCTTGGCAAGGTTGTTGATGCACTCCAGCAGTGTGGAGTGCAGGCCATCCCAGAAGGTGAGGCATAGTTGAAGACCATCTGGGTAGGCTGCTTGCTCAACTAATGCCCAGAAGGAGCCAATATATTCATCCAGCATCCATTTCCCTTGTCCATACTGCCCCCTGTTACATAGTGCTAAGGCAGTGGTTTTGGCAGGGTTGATCAAGAAGAACTCTGCCTGGAAGTCCTTTTCAAAGGCAGCCCAATCTGCAAAGATCCCAACACCTCTGGGGCATTGGAACACTCATAGTACATAGGTGGAGGCATGCCTGGTCTTCAAGTATGACAGTACCCAAGTGATCTTCAGTGCATTGGAGTCAAAGGCATCTCTGCTGAGGTGAATATAAGTGAGACAGGACTGAAGGAAGTGCTCCCTGCCAGAGCAATTGCCATCATACATGTCTGGGAGTGTGGGATGGGGGATCCATGCTCAGGGGTTTACTGGAGCTACAAGAGGGACTACTGGAGCAGCTAGGGGTGGTTCTTCCACCAGGGGTGGCATGGAAGTGGGGGGCAGGCACTCTAGTAGTGCCTGAAGGGATTGAGAAATGATAGTGGTGGTGGAGGGCAGAGAGTTTGGTCATGTGATGGGTGAGGGAAAATTGGGTCAGTTGCACCTGGCTCTCTAGGTGTAGCAAGTGAGTCCAGGCCTTACTCTGAGAGTCCAGGGTTTCCATGGAAGTGTCTGGATTGGCAAGCTGAGACATAGAATTCTGCAGGTGCTTAAACCTGGTGGGGAAGTGACAGATAGGGGGCTCAAAGATTCCTTGCAGGATATGAGGGGTTTCCAGACCAGGGTTAGGAGACTTGTTCTGCTGTAAGGATGACCTCTAGGAGCAGCAGCTAAATTATGCAGCTAGCAGAGGGGAATCCAAAGTATATTAGGAATGGTAATCAATGATACAATTGGTAACTAATCACCTAGTAGAGGAGAATCCAAAGAGAACAAGTCTAAGGATTCCCACTGCTTGGTGCAGCATGTCAACAGGCAGTGGAGGCATGAGAACTACTGTACAGATGACCAGAGCTAACCCTAACCTCAGGAAAGTGCTTGACAAGGAAGTACAGCAAGTTTCAGGGGTTTCCTGAAAAGGAGAATGACTCCCAGAGATCTCTGGGGATTTGGAGAGTGCCCTGGAGGTGTCAAACAAGCCTTGAGGAAGGGGAGTGGGTCAAGGAGAGTTGGCATAGGTCAGGTGCAGAGGTTGGAAAATGGAAGTCCCCTGACATTATCCAACTGTTGTTCAAAGTGGTCAAACTTTGTGGAGATAAATTGAAGATACTAGTAGTGCAAAAGCCAATGACTTTGTTAGAAGAGAACTACAGCAAGGTAAGTAGACAAACAGAAGACAGAATGAATGAACAACTAATGATAATGCCAACCAGACAAACAGTGTAAGGGGACTGGTCTTTGGACCATCCCACCCTTGTCTAGCCTAGTCCAACAGGATTGGCACCTCCATCTAGCTGACCTCCAGACTGCCTGGCCCCTTCTTACTCCCTCACCATCTTGGGTCCTAGGCCTAATGGGTATGTTGTGCTTGGCACATGGTATATTCTTGTCAATCATTGATCCTTTTACTACTGGGCCCAATTAGTCAATAGTTTGTAGTCATCAGCCTCTGCTTAGTCAATAGGTTGTAGTCAGTGGCCTCCAGCTTAGTAGTCATAGGTACTTAGTCATCAAGTAGCCTTGTAGTATAAAGGTGGACCTGAGGATAGGATATCCCCAGTCCAGACAATAGCATTGCTCCCAGGTTTATCCACTAGCATAACTGTAAGCTTGGCTAGTGTGGCCCTTGCCTTCTGCCTTGCCCTCTGCCT
Organism: Termitomyces sp. DKA64; assembly: GCA_017657295.1. Classification (NCBI taxonomy): domain Eukaryota; kingdom Fungi; phylum Basidiomycota; class Agaricomycetes; order Agaricales; family Lyophyllaceae; genus Termitomyces; species Termitomyces sp. DKA64. Next base: position 1,000 of record JAGGAV010007974.1, on the reverse strand, counting down.
TTGCCTCTTGTTAGATGCCTACCTCTTGCATGCTGTGCCCTTGGCTGGCTTGCTTGCCACTTGCCTCTTGACAGGAGTGTCAGGTTGTGAGTGGTGGGCTTGGTTAGGGCTATTCATGGCCAACATCCCCTTATAAATGGTACATTCATCCAAGGTCAAGGAGGAGGAAATGTTAAGAGGAAACCGAGAGGGTTACAAGCAAGTGTATCTGGTAGGATGGCAGTTGACCAATCACACAGCATGGGTTCATAGATACACAACTGTGCCAGGTACATGTTCAATACACTAAGATGTAGAAATACCACTTTGTTATATAAGAACTATAGGTCATCAGAAACAAACACCAAACATGTACATGGATTATGTCAGACACTGCTCCAGCAATGGGTCACCAAATAAACAAATAAAATAGAAATAAACAAGGGAGCAAACAAAAAAGTGAAGGCATCATGGGGAACTCAGAGACAATCAACATACCAAACAAGAGTGACATGATAAACAAAATGAGAAGCAGACAATGCCAATAATATATGAAAGCAGCAAATGGCACAAGGAAGAAGACAGCAGGTTTTCAAAGACAGATACACTGAGAGGTTAATGGGACTTTGGATCCCATGGCACACAATTGTGAAAGATTCAGACTTGGATATGGATTGGTTGACAGATTGAATAGGACATCACAGAAAAAAATGAGATAACCAAGCATTCTGAGGAACATATAAGGGACAAGATACCCAATGAGTGAAAAAACAGAGGACTCAATCAAAAATAGAGGACACCACCAAAATAGAGGACAAGATCAAAAATAGAGGACAAGATATAAAAATAGAGGACAAAATTAAAGATAGAGGACAAGTGTAAAAAAAAATACTGAGGACACAATCAAAAAAGAAAGCACCCAGCAATGGCAATATCCAATGCAGACAGATCAAAGCATGAGGTGATGGATGCAGAAAAAAACCTTGTCTATATTGTAGACCTAGAAAATAGAGGACAAAAT
>JAGGAV010007973.1:0-25072 GCA_017657295.1 Termitomyces sp. DKA64 | reverse complement strand
GTATGTCAGATGAGCTAGAATGGTGGATCATCCTTGGACTAAGCCTGGAATAGAGTTGAACAGTCCTAGGGGGACCATCCCCATACATCACCCCTGATGCAATCACCATTCTTCACTCAGCTCTCTTGGCCCTACTTCAACCCTTTGTGTAAGGGCAACCTCCAGGAGCAACAGCTCAATGATGCAGCTAGCAAAGAGGAATCTGAAGTATATTAGAACTGTAATTGACAATACAAATGGTAACAAATCATCTAGCAGAGGGGAATCTGAAGAGAACAAGTCCAGGGATCCCTGCTGCTTGGTGTGGCACATCAACAGGCAGCAGAGGTGTGGGAATGACTGTGTAGGTGACTGGAGTTAGCCAAAGTACTCAACAAGGGATTATGGAGAGTTCTGGGGGTCTCTTGAGATCTTCAGGGACTTGTAGAATGCCCCAGAGCTGTTGAACAAGCCTTGGAGGGAGTGAGGAGAGTTGGTGTCAGACAGGGGTGAAGGTCAGAAAGAGTAGTCCCCTGACATCACCCCCTCTCTAGCATGTGGCATCTTGATGTGTGGGGTAGAACAAGTTCCAGATCATCTAGTTTGCTGGCAAGAGGGAGTAGATTTCTTAAATGGCTTGGGGCACATCTGGGTGTCATTGGTGGAACTCCCAACAGATGGCTATCCAAGATCTCCTCCATCTTGTATTTCTCACTATCATTGACCACCACCAGAGAAGGCAGAGGTGCCGGATGTCATCCTGGGATAGGGTCTGCTGGGGCCAGAGCCAGTTTAACCACATTGAAAACTGGATGGAGCTGGCACATCCCTGCAGGGAGCTGGAGTTAATAGGCTAGAGGCTCTACCTGCCATTCCACTGTGAAGGGCCCTAATTGTCAGTGCAAGAGCTTCTCTAACAGCTAGGTGGTTGTCATATTGGAGGCATCCAGGTAGATTTAATTTCCAGGCTTGTACTCAGGTGCTGGGATTCTTCCATGGTCATAGTATTGTGTTGTGCCATATCATCCTTTGCCTGTGCCAGTGCTGCCTGTGCTTCCTCCTGTACAATCCTCATCTGGCCCACAAACTTATTTACAGCTTCATTCTCCAAGAGTTGGGCCCAGGGTTTGAAGCCCATGCACAGGTGATGTCTGGTGTCCAGGAAGAAGGGTGAAAGTTGGGTGGCCATATGAATGTGGTTGTTATCCTTGAACTCAGCATTGGGCAGGAGTTTGTCCCAGTCATCCTGGTGCTCATTGCAAAAGAGAAAGAGGTAGTGTTCAAGCTCCTGGTTCATGCACTTGGTCTGGCCATCAGATTGTGAGTGGTAGGCAGTGGAGGTGTGAAGCTTCACATTGAGTAATCAGTAGAGCTCCTGAGCAAAGTCTGCCACAAATTGTGGGCCCCAGTTGGATACATAGGCATTGGAGAGGCCATGCAACTTCCAGATGTTCTTCTGGTATAGGTTCATAGTGCCCATGGCAGAGCAAGTGGTGTGAGTAGGGATGAAATGTGCTTGTTTGCCATAGAGGTCCACTACTACCATAATGGCATTGTAACCATAGTGTTGGGGAGCTCTATGATGAAGTCCACCAAGGCAATGCTCTATTGCCCTATGGGATAGACAGGGGGTGCAGCTGGCTGGAGGAAAGGTGGCATTGGGGCTTGGTCCAGAGACAGGGTATGTCTGGACTTGAGTGTCCTGGCTGCTTGTGCAGACCATCTTGGTGTCCCTGCCTGATGTTCCAGAGGATCTCCACCTCCACCCCCTTGATAGCTAGGGCTTTTATGGCTCAGATCACAAACAACTTGGGTTGGAGGAGCATGATGTTGCTGTTGTCATCTCTCCTAGTGCTGTGGTCTGCTCTCTGGGACAGGACATCCAGCTTTCCCATGCTCTGGCCTAGCTTGTAGTGCAGTGAGAAGTTGAAGTTGGCTGAGTAGGGAGACTACCAGGCCTATGATTTGAACTTATGCTATGCACCCTCCAGGAAATGCTGCCCCTCTTCAAAGGACCAGATGATGGCCAGCATCTCCTTATTATGGATTTCATGGTTGCACTCAACTGCATTCAAACTCTTGGAGTAGAAGGCCACCAGATGCCACTTTCCATTCTTCCAGGATTGTTGTGACAGAACAGCTCTGGTGGCAAAGTTAGAGCTGTTGGCTTCCACCTGGAAGGGGGAGTCATCATCCAGGAAGAGGAGGATGGGTCTGGAGGTAATGGCATGCTTAAGATCAATGAAAGCCATCTGCTCTGGGGGGCCCCAACTCCAGGCAGCATTGTTTGTGATAAGGTTAACAGCAGTCAGGCATGATGGGAGAAATTCTGAATGAACCTCTGGTAGAAGTTAGTGAAACCTAAAAATGCCTGCACTTCCTTCTTATTTTTGGGCTCCAGCCACTCCATGACACCTGCCACCTTCACCAGGTCCATCTCCATGGCTCCATGTGAGATGATCAACCCAAGATACTTGATCCAGGTTTGCTTGAACTCACACTTCTCCAGTTTGAGATAGAGTTGGTGAAGGCAGAGATGTTCCAAGACAATGCACATGACCTGGCAGTGCTCCTCTAGCATTTTAGTGTAAATGAGGATGTTGTTGAGGTATATACACACTATATCTTCAGCTATCAGGTCCTGGAAGATGTCATTTATCATTGTCTGGAAGGTGGTGGGGCTGTTGGTGAGTCTGAAGAACATGACAAGAGGTTTAAATAATTTCTGGTTGGTCTGGAAGGTGGCCTTCCACTTATCTCTCTCCTGGATCTGTATGTTGTTGTAGCCCCACCAAACATCTAATTTGGTGAAGTACTGCACACCCTGAAGATTATTCATGAGCTCAGAGATGAGGGGCAGGGGGTAGTGGTTCTTCACTGTCATGGTGTTGAGCACCTGGTAGTCCTGGACCAGTTAGAGGAAGCCATCAGGAATTTAGAGGGGCAGATGTGACTGAAGGCTAAGTTCTCCTGTAGGAAGGCATTGAGTTTATCTTGCTCCTTCAGCACCAGTGGGTACAGCTTGCAGGCTTGGAGTCTGGCATTAATCCAATGGCATGGTCCCACTGCTTGCTCTCTGGCAGTGAGTCAAATGAGGCCCTGGAGAACACATCCTCAAATGCATGGAGGTATGGAGGTACAATGTCCTGGAGCTCCTGGGGCATGGAGTTTGCTGCAAAGGCCTGGGCCAACCATTGAAAGGTAGTCTGGCTGGCCTGGATCTCTGCAATAGAGGGCAGGGGGTGTAGAGTGGTGGCATATATTTGATCTCCAATCTCCAGTGCTTTGTCTAGAGACTCCAGGTCATGCAAGGTGCAGAACTCCCCTGACAGATTCTCCTCCAGGGCCTCACCACTGCTCCAGTTGTCCTCATAGAACACCTCTCTACAAGAGAATGGCAAGGGCAGGGGATCTAGAAGATCTAGATCTGCAATGGGAAGGTGGCCTACATGGCAAGCCTAAATGGCTGCATACTCTTGAACTTCAGCCCAGTGCTATTCCTTAACCTTGGTGGTGCAGGTGGCACACTTCTAGGGGCATCAGCTCATGGTCACCTTGCCCTGGGCTCAGTCTACTCCAGGGTTGTGCTCCTGAAGCCAGGTGAACCCAAGGATCATATCCTGCTTGCTTAGGCTGATGACAGCAAAGATGGCCCACTCTGCATGGTTCCAGTAGTGGGGGATGAGATCAGCCATGGAGTTGATGGCCCTGGCCTCATTGGGTATTCTGTTGATATTGAACACTAGAATAGGCTGGAATAGCAGCTGCATAGTCAGGTGGTGGCACTTGACAAACTCTGAGTCTAGGAACAACTCCATGGCACCACTATTTAGGAGGGTGGTGACTCTGTGGGCCTGCTGGGTGCCCATGGTCTCAATCTCTACATTGAGGCATAAGAAGTTCACCAAGGAGTTCATGGCTACCACATACCACCAGAGCAATTGGCATTCCCAGGCAAGACAGCATGGACAGGGCTGGATGGGCATTGGGGAGCTTGGCTTGGAGTCCAGAGTTGGTATTTGTATGTCTGGAGGGGGGTACTAAGGTTCTCTTGTCTTAGGGTTATCAATATTGAGGGAAGCAATTTTATTTTCTATCAACAGACAAGCAAACTGGTTAGTACTTGGCAACAGAGTTGTACATCTTATCTGCCTCTTGACTAAAAATCCTCCTCCAGACCTGGGAGGGGGGTGCAAGTGCTGCTCTCCTCCAGGGTCAACTCTGGTGCTGGCTTGTCCAGTGAGGGATCTTTAGCAGCATCCTTTGTGGCCAACAGTTGCAGGAAGAGCTCCTTCTGCTCCACCATAGAGAAGTAATGTACCTTGAGACCCAATGGGCAGTGCCATGTGAGGTGCCCAGGTTTCTGGCATCTCTAGCATAGCAGCAGGATGAAGTGGTACTGTTGAGTGGCATCAATGTCCATGGGGATGTCCAGCAGTAAAGATGACAGTGTGGGTAAATCTGACAGCAAGGGTCATGGTGTGGAGGTGGCTAGGGCAGAGGCAGGTGCCAAGAGTGCATAAGCAGGATATCACAGAGTGGTGACAGGGGCAGGGCAGTGAGTCAGGTGAGCACAGCATAGTTTCTGCCAGATTTCCATGAGCTTCCACTGATCCCAAGACACTTTATATCAGGAGGAAATCTGTGGCAAGGTTGTCAATGCATTCTAGTAATGCAGGGTGCAAGCCATCCCAGAACATGAAGCACAGTTGGAGGCCATCAAGGTAGGCTGCTTGCTTGACTAGTGCCTGGAAGGAGTTGATATACTTGTCCAGCATCTGTTTTCCTTGCCTGTACTGTTCCTTGTCACATAGCACTAAGGTGGCAGTTTTGGCAGGGTCAGTCAGAAAAAACTCTGCCCAGAAGTCCTTTTCAAAGGCTGCTCAATCTACAAAGCTCTTGACACCTTTGGGGTGTTAAAACACCTATAGTGTGTAGCTGGAGGTGCATACCATCTTCATGTATGACAAAATCCAGGCTATTTTTAGTGCATTGGAGTCAAAGGCATGCCTACTGAGATGGATGTGGGTGAGGCAGGACTGGAGGAAATGCTCTCCACTGGAGTGATTACTGTTGCACATGTCTGGGAGCATGGAATAGGGGATCCATGCTCAGGGGCCTGTCAGAGCTGCCTAGAAGGCTGCAGGAGCTTTGGGGGATGTTTCTGTAGCTGGGGGTGGCACAGAAGTAGGGGTCAGGTGCTCTAGTAGTGCCCAGAGGGACTGGAAGATGAGTTTAATGATTTGGCAAAGGGTGGAGAGTTTGGTTGTGTGATGTGTGAGAGAAGATTGGGTCAATTGCACCTAGTTCTTTAGGTGTAGCAGGTGAGTCCAGGCCTCATCCTGAAGGGCTGGGGCCTCCAAGGAAATATCTGGAGTAGCAAGCTAAGATATAGAATTTTGCAGGTGGTTAAGCCTGGTGGGGAAGCAATAGATAGGGGCTTGGAGATTTCATGCAGGCTATGAGGGGCTTCCTGTAAGGGTGACCTCTGGGAGTGATGGCTAAATCATGCAGCTAGAAGAGGAGAATTTAAAGTGTATTAGATATGTAATAGATAATACAAATAGTAGACTAATCACTTAGCAGAGAGGAATCCAAAGAAAACAAGTCTAACAATTTCCTCTGCTCAGTGCAGTGCATCAGGGGGTGGCAGAGGCATGAGAACAACTGTGTAGGTGACCAAAGTTAGCTGAAGTATGCAATGATGGATCATGGAAAGTTCTGGGGGATCTCCAGAGACCTGTAGAACACCTTAGAGTTGTCAAATGAGCCTTGAGGAAGTGGAAACAGGTGAGGAAAGTTGGTGCTGGACAGGGGCAGAGGTCAGAAAGGGTAGACCCCTAACATCACCCCCCCTCTAGGGTGTGGCATCCTGATGTGCAGGGTAGAAAAAATTCCAGATCACCTGGTCTGCTGGGGGGGAGGGAGTATATCACTCTGACAGTGCACTGTGCATCTGGATGTTGTTGGTGGAACTCCCTGACCAGTCTGGGCATGTGCATGTTCTCCTGGGTTTCCAGGAAATATCCTCAATTCCATAGCCTTTTCACTTCACCTTGTACTGTAGTCTCCACCAGAATAGATGGTGGTCCAGGATCTCCTCCACCTTCTACTCCTTGCTGTTATCCTAGAGGATCTCTACCTCTGCCCCCTGAATGGCTAGGCCTTCCATGGCTTGGATTGTGAACAACTCAGGCCAAAGGAGCACAATGTTACTGTTGTTGTCTCCTCTAGTGCCATGGTCTGCTCTCTGGGATAGGGTGTCCAGCTTCTCCATGTGCCAGTCTGGCTTGTGGTGCAACAAGAAGTCAAAGTTGGTTAAATAGAGGGACCACTGGGCCTATTGGTGATTAAGCTTTTTGGCCATCCAGAAATACTCAAGGTTCTTGTGATCTGTCCAGACTTTGAACTTATGCCATGCACCCTCCAGGAAATGCCACCATTCCTTGAAGGACTGGATGATGGTCAGCATCTCCTTGTCATGGATTTTGTAGTTGCATTCAACTACATTCAGACTCTTGGAGTAAAAGGCCACTGGATGCCACTTTCCATCCTCCTGGGATTGTTGCAATAGAACAGCTCTGGTGGCAAAGTCAGAGCTGTTGGCTTCCATCTAGAAGAGGGAGTTGTTGTCTGGAAAGAGGAGGACAGGTCCAGAGGTGATGGTATGCTTGAGATTGTCAAAAGCTGTCTGCTCCAGGGACTGCCATCTCTAGGCAGCATTCTTAGCTATGAGGTTAAACAACGGTCAGGCATGATGGGAGAAATCCTGGATGAACCTCCAGTAGAAGTTAGTGAGCCCTAAGAAGGCCTGCACTTCCTTCTTGTTCTTGGGCTCTGGCCACTCTGCCACATCTGCCACCTTCACCAGATCTATCTCCACAGCTCCATACAAGATGATCAGCTCTAGATACTCAATTCAGGTTTGCTCAAACTCACACTTCTCCAGTTTAAAATAGAGTTGGTGAAGGTGGAGGCATTTTAAGATGATGGCATGACCTAGCAGTGCTCCTCTAATGTTTTAGTGTAGATGAGGATGTTGTTGAGGTATACACATACTATGCCTTCTGCTATCAGGTCCTAGAAGATGTTGTTTATCATCATCTGGAAGGTAGCAGGGCTGTTGGTGAGTCCAAAGAACATGACTAGAGGTTTGAACAATCCCCATTGGTCTGGAAGGCAGCCTTCCACTCATCTCCCTCCTGAATTCATACATTGTTGTAGCCTCATGGACATCCAATTTGTTGAAGTACCATGCTCCCCAGAGGTTGTTGATGAGCTCTGAGATGAGAGGGAGGGAGTAGCAGTTGTTCACCATCATGGCATTAAGGACCTGGTAGTCCTGGACTAGTTGGAGGGAGCCATCCTTCTTCTTGATGAAGAAGACTGGAGAGGCCATTGGAGATTTAGAGGGATGGATGTGGCCAGAGGCCAAGTTCTCCTGCAGGAAGGCATTGAGTTTGTCTTGCTCCTTTGGCACCAGTGGGTAGACCTTACAGCTAGCAGACTTGAAGTCTGGTATTAATTCAATGGCATGGTCTCACTGTTTGCACTTCAGAAGTGAGTCAAATGAGGTCTTAGAGAACACATCCTTGAACATGTGGAAATATGGAGGTATAATGTCCCAGAGCTCCCAGGGTGCAGAGTTAGCTGCAAAGGCCTGGGCCAGCTGCTGAAAGGTGGTCTGACTGGCCCAGATTTCCATGATTGAGGATGGGGGACATAGGGTAGTAGTGTATATCCAATCTTCAGTTTCCACTGCTTTGTCTGGAGACTCTGGGTCACACAAGCCACAAAACTCCCCTAACAGATCCTCCTCTGAGGCCTCACCACCACTCTGGTCATCCTTGTAGAGGGCCTCTCTACAAGGGAATGCCAAGGGTGGGGGGTCCAGAAGATTCAGATCTGCAAAGGGAAGATAGTCCACATGGCAACTCCAAATGGCTGCATGCTCTTGAATTGCAGCCTGACACTGTTCCCTGACCTTGGTGGCACAAGTGGCACACTTCCAGGGACATAAGCTCATGGTCACCTTGCCCTGAGCCCAGTCTACTTTGGAGTTGTGGTCCTGAAGCCAGGTGAATCTAAGGATCATGTCCTGCTTAACTAGGCTGGTAACAGCAAACACAGCCCACTCTATGTGGTTTTGGTAGTAGAGGACAAGGTTGACCATGAAGTTGATGGCCTCAGCCTCATTGGGTGCTCTGTCAATGTTGAACACCAAAATAGGCTGAGACAGTAGCTGCATAGTCAGGCAGTGGCACTGGACAAAGTCTGAGTACAGGAATAGCCCTGTGGCATCACTATCCAGGAGGGCAGTGACTTTGTGGGCCTGCTGGATGTCTGTGGTCTCAATTTTCACCTTGAGACATAGGGAGTTTGCCAAGGGGTTTACAGCTACCATGTACCACTGGGCCAGTCAGCATTCCCATATAGGGCAGCCCAGACAAAGTCTGCCCAGCATTGGTGGGCCCAGCTTGGAGTCTGAAGTTGATGTTTGTATGTCTGGAGGGGGGTACTGAGGTTCTGTTGTCTTAGGGTCATTGATATTGATAGAAGCAATTTCATTTTCTACTAACAAACACATGAACCAGTTAGTACTTAATGATAGAGGCATACATTTCATCTGCTGCTTGACTAAGAATCTTCCTCCAAATCTGGGAGGGGGGCACAAGCACCACTCTCCTCCAGGGTCAACTCTGATGCCAACTTGTCTAGCAAAGGGTCTCTGGCTGCATCCTTCACAGCCAGCAGCTGCAGGAGGAGCTCCTCTTGCTCCACCATGGAGAGGTAATGTACCTTGAGACTCAACAGGCAGTGCCATGTGAAGTGCCTGAGTTTCTGTCATCTCTGGCATAGCAGTGGCATGGCATGGCACTGTCAGGTGGCATTGACATTTATGGAGATGCCCAGTGGTAAGGGTTGTGGGGCAGAGCTGGCTGGAACAGAGGCTGGTGCCAGAAGAGCAGGGATGGGGTAGTAAAGAGTGGAGATGGGGGCAGGGTGGTGAATCAGATGTGTATGATGTAGCTCCTGTTGAATATCCATAAGCTGCCACTGATCCCAGGCTACTTTATACCAGAAGGCAATCTGCTCATTATCTGAGCAGCCCTTGGTAAGGTTGTCAATGCATTCCAGTAGCATGGGGTGCAAGCCATCCTGGAATGTGAGGCACAGTTGGTGGCCATCAGGGTAGGCTGCTTACTCAACTAGTGCCTGGAAGGAGTTGATATACTCATCCATCATCTGTATCCCTTGCCCATACTGCTCCCAGTCACATAGCACTAAGGCTGCAGCCTTGGCAGGGTTGATTGGAAAGAACTTCACTCAGAAGTCCTTTCAAAGGCTGCCCAATCCACAAAACTCCTGACACCTCCAGGGCATTGATACACCTGTAGCATATATGTGAAGGCATGCCCCATCTTCATGTATGATATGACCCAGGCTATTTTCAGTGCATTGGAATTGAAAGCATGCCTACTGAGATGGATGTATGTGAGGCAGGACTGGAGAAAATGCTCTCTGCTGGAGGGGTTGCCATCATATGCATCTGGGAGCATGGGGCAGAGAATATATGCTTGAGGGGCTACTAGAGCTGCTGGAAAGGTGACAGGAGCCACCAGGGGTGTTTTCACAGCTCAAGGTGGCATGAAAGTAGGAGTCAGGCACTCTAGGCATGCTTGGAGGGATTGGGAGATGAGTTCAGTAGTTTGGCAGAGGGTGGAGAGTTTGGTCATGTAATGTGTAAGGGAGGATTGGGTCAATTGCACCTGGTTCTCTAGGTGTAGCAGGCAAGTCCAGGCCTCATTCTATGGGGCTGGGGCCTCCAAGGGAGTATCTGGATTGGCCAGCTGGGATATAGAATTCTGCAGGTGCTTAAGCCTGGTGGGGAAGTGACAGATAGTGGCTTGAAAGTTCTGTGCAGGCTATGAGGGGCTTCCAGACTAGGATAAGAGACTTGTTCTGCTATAAAAGCAACCTCTGGGAGCAATGACTAAATCCCACAGCTAGCAAAGGAGAATTAAAAGTGTATTAGATATGTAATAGATAATACAAATAGTAGACTAATTACCTAGCAGAGAGAAATCCAAAGAGAACAAGTCTAAGGGTTTCCTCTGCTCAGTGCAGTGCATCAAAGGGTGGCAGAGGCATGGAAACAACTGTGTAGGTGACCAGAGTTAGCTGAAGTATGCAACAATGGATTATGGAAAGTTCTGGGGGTCTCTGTAGATCTTCATAGACCTGTAGAAAACCCTGGAGTCATTGAATGAGCCTTGAGGAAGCAGAAACAGGCAAGAAGAGTTGGTGTTGGACAGGGGCAGAGGTTAGAAAGGGTAGTCCCTTGACACTTCCAGACTGGGATAGGAGACTTGTTCTGCTGTAAGGGCAACCTCTGGGAGCAATGGCTCAATCATGCAGCTAGCTGAGGGGAATCCAAAGTATATTAGAACTGTAATCAATGATAAAAATGGTAACTAATCCCCTAGTAGAGGGAAATTCAAAGAGAATAAGTCTAGGAACCCCTGCTGCTTGGTGTGGCACAGCAATGGGCAGTGGAGGCATGAGAATGACTGTGTAGGTGATCAGAGATAGCTGAAGTACTCAATGAGGGATCATGGAGAGTTCTAGGGGTTTCTGGAGATCTCTGGGGACCTGTAGAATGCCCTGAAGCCATCAAGCAAGCCTCAGGGAAGCAGAACCAGGCAAGGAGAGTTGGTGTTGGACAGGGGCAGGGGTTGAAAAGAGTAGTCCCCTGACACTTTGGCTCTGATGTTATAAAGCACATCTCATAGGCATAGTCTTTTTATATAGCTACAGAGGGTTCTTCTTCTGTGATGCCTATTTCATTCTTTGTTTCTTCTCATTTCCAGTGTTTCCATGCAGTCTTCTGCTATACCAAGCATTTCTGCTCCCTGTATTTGTTAGGGGACTTCCATTTCTGACCTCCATGCCTGACCTATGCTGACTCTTCTCAACCCACTCCCTCTCTCTAAGGCTTGTTCAACACCTCCCAGGTGCTCTCCAGATCCCTGGAGATCTCCAGGGGTCATTCTTCTTTTTGGAAACCTCTGGAACTTGCCATACTTCTTTGTCAAGCACCTTCCTAAGGTTGGGGTTAGCTACAGTCATCCATATAGTTGTTCCCACACCTCTGCCACCTGCTGATGTGCCACACTGAGCAGTGGGAATCCTTAGACTTGTTCTCTTCAGATTTCTCTCTGCTAGGTGATTAGTCACTATTTGTATCATAGGTTACCTTTTTAATATACTTTGGATTCCCTTCTGCTAGCTGCATGACTTATGTAGCTGCTGCTCCCAGAGGTTGTCCTTACACTAGGACTGCATCTACATGCCCAACAACCCAGACCTCTGCCAGAGAATTGTAGAGCAGCATCATGACTCCCAGGTTGTGGGACACCCTGGCTGATGGAAAACATTGAAGCTAGTGTCTTGGAATTACTGGTGTCCCCAAATGTCCCAGTAACTTGGGTTTTATACTAGTACATACAATCCCTGCCTCCAGACCAAGCCCCAATGTTGTCTCCCCTCTAGACAGCTCCATCTCCTACTCATCCTGATGGAACAATGGAGCATCTCTTTAGTGGACTTCATTGTAGAGCTCCCTGACATCCACAGTTACAATGCCATTATGGTAGTGGTGAACCTATGTGGCAAGCAAGCTCACTTCATCCCCACTCACACCACTTGCTCTGCTATAGGTGCCACTAACTTGTACTAGAAGAATGTCTGGAAGCTCTGTGGCCTCTCCAATGCCTATTTGTCTGACCAGGGTCCACAGTTCATAGCAGACTTTTCTAGAGAGCTCTACTGTCTCCTTAATGTAAAGCTTTATACCTCCACCACCTATCACCTGCAGTCTGATGGCCAGACTGAATGCATGCATCAGGAGCTTGAGCAGTAGCTCTGCCTCTTCCACAATAAGTGTCAGGATGACTGGGATGAACTCCTCTCCAATGCCAAATTCCAGTACAACAACCACATTCACATTGCCACTCAAGTTTTGCCCTTCTTCCTACACCAGATGTTATCTGTGCATGGGCTTTGAACCCTGGGCCCAACTTTTGGAGAATGAAGCTGTGAACAAGTTTGTGAACCCAATAAAGATCACACAGAAGGAAGCCCAGGCAGCTCTGGCAAAGATGAAGGATAGCATGGCACAATATTATGACCACAGAAGGATCCTGATGCTCAAGTTACAGCCCAAAAATTGAGTTTACCTGAACATTTCCAATATTACAATCACCTGACTGTTGAAAAAGCTCTCACACCATCAATTGGGACCCTTCATAGTAGAATGGCAGATCCTTAGCCTACTAACTCTGGCTCCCTGCAGTGATGTGCCAGCTTCATTCAGTGTTCAATGTAGTCAAGCTAACACCAGTCCCAGTGAACTCTATCCCAGGATAATGCCCAGCACCCCATGGTGATCAATGACAACAAGGAATACAAGGTGGAGGAGATCCTGGATAGTTATCTATTCTGGCAGTGGCTATAATACAAGGTGAAGTGGAAGGGCTACAGAATGAAAGACATCTCCTAGAAACCCTGGGAGAAGGTGCATGCACTGGGGCTTATTAGGGAGTTCCACCAGAGGCACCCAGATCCAGCCAGAGCCATCCAGGGAATCTATCTCATCTCACCAGCAGACTAGGTGATCTGGAACTTCTTCTACCTGGCACATTGAGATGCTGCATACTAGAGGGGAGGTGATGTCTGGGGACTTCTATTTCTGATCTCTGTGCCTGGCCTATGCCAACTCTCCTCAACCCATTCCCTTTCCCTGAGGCTCATTTGACACCTCCAGAGCACTCTTTAGATCCCCAGAGATCTCCAGGGGTGAGTCTCCCTTTTGGAAAACCCCTAAAACTTGCTATACTTCTTTGTTGAGTACTTTCCTGAGATTAGGGTTAGCTCCAGTCATTTATACAGTTGTTCCCATGCCTCTGCTGCCCACTGATGTGCTGCACTGAGCAGCAGGAATCCTTAGACTTGTTCTCTTTGGATTTTTCTCTGCTAGGTGATTAGTCACTATTTGTATTGCCAGTTACCTTTTTAATATACTTTGGATTCCCCTCTGCTAGCTGCATGACTTAGCCACTGCTTCTGGAGGTTGCCCTTACAGTATTCATCCTTTCAGAGTCTTGAGTATTTGTCTTCTCAGGCTTAGGCATTTCAGCCTATCTATTCTTCCACATTTTCTTGTATGTCTATACATGCCTTATATACATATCCATACTCAGTCTAGTCTTTACAGTTACCAAACCTTCTTCCTTCCATTTAGCTCAGCCTGTATTTCATTCAGGTATGTGGCATTAATACACTACTTCAGCCACTTCCATTGCTGAGTGCTTACACTTATTTTTTCAGCCATCACTTCCTTACTTTTAGTCACCCTTCTCATTTCCATATTCTCTGCAGAACATTTTTGCCCTTTGGCTATTGAGCAACTACAGTGCCCTTTTCCTCACACCACCTGCACTTATTACTCTCTCTCTTCTTGGTGGGTCAGGCCCATGCCCTGTGCTAGCTGTTCTGCCTCTGGATGCAGTAGAGTTAGACTCACATGTCCTATCTATTCCTCTCTATATTTAGCATATATTTAATGCTAGCAGAACTATCTATCTGTGGCTCACTCTCCTAAAAAATGCCATCTGCCACCATGCCTTCATGTCTTCTAATGAAAGTGTGGACTTTTCCTTGTGTCTTTCCTTTGCTTGGGTGCTGCAGCTATTGGGTATCAAATTTGACCTAAGCAAAGAGAAGTCCCTTGCTACCTTTAAGCTTATGTAGGCACTACAAATCTTGTTTGAATTACATGGCACTGCATTGCAGCAGGTTCAGAGGGTCTTATAGGTAACTCAACCACAACATCTTTCAAGATCATTATGATTGTATTCATCACCATCACAACTTTGTAGAAAACTTCTTGGTATACTTAACCCTACAATATTTCCATGTAGCACATTTATCTATAAAGCAGAAGTTGCCTATGCATTCAGGACTGGCATTGATTGACTTCAAGAAAAAGTTAGGGTTAGTTACTAATTAGATTTGGCATTCCCTGAATTAGCAGTAAGATTTCTCTTTGACATTCCAAATCATTCCTATAATTTCTCTGTATATTTCTTCCATGACTTATCAAGCAAAGTGTTGTTGTCTTGTTCCTCTCATTTTTCAAGACAAAGTAGTTGAGGAGGCAGAAAATGACCATAGATCTAAGACATCCAATCCCAAGATGCAGTCAAATGCATGGTCTACAATGATGAGGACCACTACTTCACATTCTGTACCAAGGAAGCACTTCAGGATATAGCACATATTTTGGAGAAAGATTCATTCAAAATAGGTCATTTGATTTCTAATGAGTGTTTCTCTAGAAAAACAAAAAGAGAAATGGTAAAAAAAACACTTATTGTGTTTTTTTTGTGTTTTTGGAGCTCTTTTTAGAAAATTTATTTTGATATTTCTTAAAAAAAAACATAGAAAACACATATTGCATTTCTACACTTTTTTTAAACAATATGTCACATCTATCTTATGGTTTTTCCACATTTACCTTTATAATTTTCATGTCAAATGTTTGTTAATAAAGTTTATTTATGTTTTTTTTTATTAAAATGAAAGAAAAGAAATTATATATTTCTAAAACAGAATAATTAGGAATTCTTTAAATGTTTCTTATGAAAAATTAATTAGAAACACTATACCATTGATGAACATGATGCTAATCAAACAATAAGTGCACACTGATCTTCTGTCTCATTAGTCATTGCCACATCAGTTCATTGCATGGGAAGTGAGAGCAGAGTGATTCCAGGAGGGCTGCCAGCAGCCACTTCCATCTGACCAGCTGTAGCATCATCACTGAGGGCACTTGAGTGGCCTCTACTAGGTTATACTCAAGGATAGAACTGAAAAGGTTGGCTGTGTAAAGAGCAAAGGGAATTTAGAGCTAAGGGTGGAAGGTCTCAGATTCTTACCTATAACTGCAGGAGAATGCCAGGAGCCTCTCCTAATGATTGCACCTTTTAAGAGCAGTGATGAAGAGCTTTATAGAGCAAGAGATCTTCTGCATTTATAGAAACAATTTTGGAGGATATCAGAAACACCTTGGATATA
The DNA here is from genome assembly GCA_017657295.1 of Termitomyces sp. DKA64. NCBI lineage: Eukaryota > Fungi > Basidiomycota > Agaricomycetes > Agaricales > Lyophyllaceae > Termitomyces > Termitomyces sp. DKA64. The sequence goes on along the minus strand of JAGGAV010007973.1, from coordinate 9,952 downwards.
GACAGTAAGACTATACCCAATGAAAGGTGTTTTGGCAGAGCCAGGTTGAGGTCATAAAGGCCTCAACACAGAAGTGCTTAGCTGCAAGAGTAGCAAAGCATATAACAATCCAATGGTCATTAGGGGATTGCATTACCCCAACTGACACTGTAAAGTTCATAAAACTTTACACAGTATTCTTGGTGCAAGAAGTAATTGACTATTTCCAGCAAAAGAAATTGTGAGGATCCCAGGCATTCTTAGCAATGCTGTCACTGTTTGTGGGGGCTGCATAGCTAGGCCTGTCTTTCTTAGTCAATGAGGCATTGACTCTATTGCAGGTGTCACAGCAGACTGGGCAGATGCTGTGGGATTATGTGGCATGATGAGCTGCAGTAGACTGTCAGAGATGGGCTACTCTGGACAGATTGATCATTACCATAGAAGAGCCTGTGGTACAATATAGGGCTACTGGGCTTATATGTGTCACAACTCACCAACCTGACCCCCAACCTCAGGCCCTTGGACTTCTCCTCCCTAGCCAACCCCCTCTGCCCCAAGGCATGCACCAACCACTCATGGCCTTCACTGCTCAGCAACAACACATCAGTGTCCATCCCAGTAACTCCTGGCACTTCCCCCAGTCCTCACTGATGCTCCCAATCTTCTCACCATTACTGGCTGCCCTTATGCATTATATCCCTGCATTGTGGCCCATCCATCAATCCACCACAAGCCATGCACCAATTGACTTCCACCCCAATGCTCACAAAGCAATGCCTCTCCACTTCCTGAAGTATTCATGATGCTGCACAATCACAGCCAACACTTGACCTTCATATCTTAGGGTCTATACCTGATTCCCAGTGCAGTACCTCCACACTAGAGCTAGGGCCCATAGCTCTGGAGCTTACCTAGGACCTGACATATTATCTAGACTCCTCCTCATTGAATACTCAATGGCATACTACACCGCTCCATAATACTAGCCACCTACAGTCCATGTCATGGGCTCCTTGAGTCACCTGATTGCTCTGACCTACTATATATGCTCAATCCCCAGCCACACCACCCAACATTCAGCCCTCATATCCACTGCCTCCCAACCCTCTGAACTGTTACTGGCTGACAATAGTACATGGACTCAAGAGCCCAGGCCCTGACTGGCATTCTCTGGTGCCTCCCTCCTCACAGGACCTGTTTGTGGAATCATAAATAGAAAAGCCACCAGGAACTCTGAATGCAGGATGAAATGATCCAGTGACTGCCAGAACTGGTCCATTTACCACTGAAACTGGGCATGCAGCCAAGGCCAAGGACTACTCACCCCAGGCCACCATGGTGCATTCCCCTGCACTTTGCAGAGGGCCCATGGTGGCTCCAGCTGTCTATACACTCCAAATGGGAGAGGACACCCTGCTCAAGGAGGAGGCACAAATAGCAGACTATTCTTGGAGTGCAATGCAATTCTGAGGGAACTCTGACTCCTGAGAGTGGAGCTCTTTCAAAGAGCCCAGGATGTTCTCAAGAAACTGGGGCAAACTCCCTCATAGGCCATGGCCAATGTCTAAGTAGACTGTTTGGTAATGTTTTACAAGCTCTACAAGCAAGGAAACCTACCAGCATGAACCCTTGACCTTCTCCAGGATGCAGAATGAGTTATATAACCTAGTTGGCAAAGTTCATGTGTTGCCCTTGCTAGAAAAATTTGAGGACTCCAATGATCCCAGATTTCCTCCTTTCATTTGCAGCAAAGTCAGGAGACACCCAGAATGCCAAAGACCAACACTAACATAACCTTCAAGGAGCCTCAATGCTCTTCTGATACCTCAACTCCTCTGGAGGGCTATCAACAAATTTGCCACCTAGAATGTGGGCCTTGTAAGGGCAGCCTCTGGGAGCAACAGCTAAATCATGCAGCTAGCAGAGGGGAATCTGAAGTATGTTAGAAATAGTAATTAATGATACAACAATAACTAATCACCTAGCAGAGGGGAATCCAAAGAGAACAAGTCTAAGGATTCCTGCTGCTCAGTCCAGTGCATCAGTGGGTAGTGGAGGCATGGGAACAACTGTATAGGCATCTGAAGTTAACTAAAGGTGCTTGACAAGAGATCACAGTAAGTTCTGGAGGTTTTCTAAAAGGGAGAACAGCCTCTGGGGATTTGTGGGGATTTGGAGAATGCCCTGGAATTGTTGAACAAGCCTCAGGGAGTGGGAATGAGTCAAGGAGAGTTGGCTTGGGTTGGGCACAGAGGTCTGAAATGGATGTCCCCTGACATCACACCCCCTCCAGCATGCAGCATCTTAATGTGCAGGGTAAAAGAAGTTCCAAATCACCTGGTCTGCTGGTGAGATGGGATAGATTCCTCAGATGGCTCAGAGTGCATCTGGGTGCCTCCAATGGAACTCCCTGACAAGTCCAGGTACATGCATGTTTTCCCAAGGTTCCTAGAAGATGTCCTTAATTCTGTAGCCCTTCCACTTCACATTATACTGTAGCTGCCTTTGGAATAGGAAACTATCCAAGATCTCCTCCATCTTGTACTCCTCATTGTCATTGACCACCACCTGGAGTGGCAGGGGTGCCAGGCCTTGCCCTGGGATAGGGTCCACTGGGGCCAGTGTTAGTTTAACCACATTGAATAGTGGGTGAAGCTGGCACATTTCAATGGGGAGCCAGAGCCAATAGGCTAGGGGTCTTACCTGTCTTTTCATTATAAAGGGCCCCAGTAGGCAGTGCAAGAGCTTTTTTGATGGTTGGGTAGTCATAATATTGGAAGCATCCAAGTAAACTCAGTCTTCAGGCTGGTATTTGAGTGCCAGGGTCCTTCCATGGTCATAGTATTATGCCATGTCATCCTTTGCTTTTGTTAGAGCTGCCTAGGCTTCCTCCTGTGTGATCTTCATCTGATTCACAAACTTGTTCATGGCTTCATTCTCCAAAGATTGAGCCCAGGGCTTGAAGCCCATGTGTGGGTGACATCTGGTGTCTAGGAACAAGGGTGAAACTTGAGTGGCTGCATGAACATGGTTATTGTACTGGAACTCAGCATTGGGGAGGAGTTTGTCCCAGTCATCCTCATGCTCATTGCAGAAGAGTCAGAGGTATTGCTCAAGTTCCTGGTTTATGTGTTCAGTCTAGCCATTGGACTGCAGATGGTAGGCAGTGAAGGTGTGAAGCTTCACATTAAGTAATTGGTAGAGCTCTCAGGTAAAGTCTGCCATGAATTGTGGATCCCAGTCAGACATGTAGGCATCAGAGAGGCCATGGAGCTTCCAGACATTCTTCTGATACAGGTTAGCAGCCCCCATGGCAGAGCAAGTGGTGTGAGTAAGAACAAAGTGTGCCCACTTGTTATAGAGGTTCACTACTACTATGATGGCATCATAACCATGGATGTTGGGGAGCTCTACAATAAAATCCACCAAGGTGATGCCCCATTGCTCTGCAGGAATGGATGGAGGGTAGAGCTGTCCACAGGGGAGGCAATGCTGAGGCTTGGTCTAGAGGCAGAGATTGCATATACTAGTGTAAGATTCAATATACTAGGACATCTGGGGCCACCAATAGTTCTGGAACACCAGCTCCAATGTTTTTCATCAGCTGGGGTATTCTGCAAACCTGGAGTTGTGGTGCTGCTCTACAATCCTCTAGCATAGTCCTGGGTCATTGGGCATGTAGATGCAGTCCCAAAAGGTCAGAAGTCCATTGTGAAGGGCCTACTCATCTGCACAGATGGACTTGGTGCTTGGAGTACATCCAGACTTGAGTACTTAGGCTGCCTGAGCAATGAGTGGAAAAGTCATTGTCTGGGAAGAGGAGGATGGGTTTGGAGGTGATGGCATGCTTGAGATCATTGAAAGCAATCTGCCCCAGGGGGCCCCAGCTCCAGGCAGCATCCTTTGTGATGAGGTCAAACAGCACTTGGGCATGATGGGAGAAATCCTGGATGAACCTCTGGTAGAAGTTAATGAAGCCTAGAAAGGCCTGCACTTCCTTATTGTTCTTGGGCTCCAGCCACTGTGCAACACCTGCCACCTTCACTGGGTCTATCCTTATGGCTCTATGAGGGATGATCAGCTCAAGATACTTGATCCAGGTCTGCTTGAACTCACACTTCTCCAGTTTGAAATAGAGCTGATGAAGGCAGAGGCATTCCAAGATGATGCACATAACCCAGCAGTGTAAGGACAACCTCCAAGAGCAACAGCTAAATCATCCAGCTAGCAGAGGGGAATCCAAAGTATAGTAGAACCATAATCAACAATATAAATGGTAAACTAATCATTTAGCAGAGAGAAATCCAAAGAGAACAAATCTAAGGATCCCTGCTGCTTGATGCAGCACATCAATGGGTAGTGGAGGTGTGGAAACAACTGTGTAGGTAACCAGAGTTAGCTGAAATGCTTGATGAGGGATCATAAAAAGTTCTGGGAGTCTTCAGAGATCTCTGGGGACCTGTAGAATGCCCAGGAGATGTCAAACAAGCCTTGGAGGAGTGGAGCTGGTTGAGGAGAGTCAGTGTCAGTTAGGAGCAGAGGTCAGAAAGGGTAGTCCCCTGACAGGCAGTGCTTCTCCAGTGTTTTGGTGTAGATAAGGATGTTATCAAGGTATATGCACACTATACCTTTGGTGATGAGGTCCTAGAAGATGTTGTTCATCATCATCTGGAAGGTGGTGGGGCTATTGGTAAGTCTGAAGAACATGATGAGGGGTTCAAACAATTCCTAGTTGATCGGGAAGGTGGCCTTCCACTTGTCTCCCTCCTGGATGCATACATTGTTGTAGCCCCATTGGATGTCTAATTTAGGGAAGTATTGCACACCCCAGAGGTTATTGATGAGCTCAGAGTTGAGGGGGACAGGGTAGCAGTTCTTCATGGTTATGGCAATAAAAACCCAGTAGTCCTGAACCAGTCAGAAAGAGCCATCCTTCTTTTTGATGAAGAAGACTGGAGAAGCCATCAGGGATTTGGAGGGGCAGATATAACCAGAGGCCAGGTTCTCCTGAGGAAGGTATTGAGCTTGTCCTACTCCTTTGGTGCTAGTGAGTAGACCTTATAGCTGGCTGGCTTGGAGTCTGGCATTAATTTGAGGGCATGGTCCCACTGCCTACACTCCCAATCTCCTCCAGAGTCAACTCCAGTGCCTGCTCATCCAGTGAGGGATCTCTGGCAGCATCCTTTGCAGCCAATAGTTGCAGCAGGAGCTCCTCCTGCTTAGCTGTGAAGAGACAACATACCTCAAGACCCAATGGGCAGTGTCACATGAAGTGTCCCAGCTTTCTACATCTCTGGGACAGTAATGGCATGAGGCAATGCTGTCAGGCAGCATCAACATCTATGAGGATGCCTAGCAGCAAGGGTCATGGTGTGGAGATGACTGGAGTAGGAATGGGTGCCAGGAGTACAGGAGTGGGGTATCAAAGAGTGGTGCCAGGAGTGGGATGGGAGTCCAGGTGTGTACAGCACAGCTCCTGTCAAATCTCCATGAGCTGCCACTGATCTCGGGCCACCTTAGGGTTCAAGAGGTGATCCACTTGTCATCTGAACAGCCTTTTGATGCATTCCAGTAATGCAGGATGCAGGCCATCCTGGAACTTGAAGCACAGTTGGAGACTGTTAGAGTAGGCCACTTGCTTGACTAATGCCCAGAAGGAATCAATATATTTGTCTAGTGTCCTCTTTCCTTGCCCATACTGCTTCCAGTTGTATAGTGCTAAAGTGGCAGTTTTGGCAGGGTCAATTGGGAGGAACTCAAAGCAGCCCAATCTGCAAAACTTCTGACACCTCTGGAGCATCAAAACACTTACAGCACATAGGTAAAGGCATGTCCAGCCTTCATATATGACAGTACCCAAGCTATTTTCAGCACATTGGAGTCAAAAGCATCTCTGCCAAGGTGAATGTAGGTGAGGCAGAACTGGAGGAAATGCTCTCCACCAGAGCAATCACCATCATATGCATCTGGGAGTGAAGGACAGGGGATCTATGCTCAGGAGTTTACTGGAGCTGTGGGGAGGACTACTGGGGCTGCCAGGAGTGGTTCCACTGCTGGAGATGGTGCAGGAGTAGGAGTCAGGTGCTCTAGTAGTGCCTGAAGGGACTGGGAAATGAGCTTGGTGATTTGGCAAAGAGTAGAGAGTTCAGTCATGTAATGAGTGGAGGGAAGATGGAGTCAATTGCACCTGGCTTTCTAGATGTAGCAGGCAAGTCCAGGCCTTGTCCTGCAGGGCTGGAGCCTCCAAGGGAGCATCTGAATTGGTGAGCTGAGACACAAAATTCCACAAGTGCTTAAGCCTTGTGGGGAAGTGACAGATAGGGGGCTTAGAGACTCTGTGCAAGCTATGAGAGGCTTCTAGACTAGGATTTGGAGACTTGTTCTGCTGTAAGGGCAACCTCCAAGAGCAACAGCTAAATCACACAGCTAGCAGAGGGGAATCAAAAGTATATTAGAACCAGTAATCAACAATACAACAGTAACTAATCACCTAGCAGAGGAGAATCTGAAAAGAATAAGTCTAAGGATCCCTACTGCTCAGTGCAGCACATCAGTAGGTGGCAGAGGCATGGGAACAACTGTATAGGCATCTGGAGTTAACTGAAGATGCTCAATAAGGGATCATGGTAAGTTCTGGGGGTTTTTCTAAAAGGGAGAATGACCTCCAGAAATCTCTGGGGATCTGAAGAATGCTCCAGAGTCATTGAATAAGCCTTGAGAAGTGGGAATGAGTTGAGGAGAGTTGGTGTAACAGACACCCCCATTACAATTACTTTACTTAGTATAGTATAACTTTCTCATAGTAGCATCACCTGATGCTACTTATAAATATCAATTATATACTTATGTGAGGCAGCACCTTACTTCATACTTTGTAGATAGACTGATTATTGGTTTTGTGTTACAGAGTGTAAACCATAAGCTGCACACCTCATAATGGAAACATTACATTAGGTCTGAACACTCCATACATATCAGCAGAACTTGCCATGTCAGACAATGGCATGGGTAGAAAAAGCAGTGTGATGCCAGGAGAGCTGCCTGCAGCCACTCCTGTGCAACCACCATATGATGGTCAGATGGGCATCCCAAGCAAGGGCATCAGGGTGCCCTCTTGCTGATTGTACCCTAAGGTAGAAATGAGTAATGCAGTGCTGTCAGTGGGCAGAGGGTATAACCCTGTATATGCACCCATTGTGATATGAGGGGAGGGTGTGAGTGCCCTCCACATGGTCACAGGTAGTCAGCCTGACTTACAGCTGGGGAGCACCCCACTATAAAGTGTGGGAGATGGACCTTACTCAGCTCATAGCACTGAGTGAACATGAAGAGGTCTGATGCTGACTATACAGACATTGGCACCATCTTCCACCATCAAGACCATTCCTGAGGGCAGCAGAGATGCCTCTGATATGGACAATGAAGCCCAACCCAATGGTATCCTCCATAGGAGGGTGTTAGTGTTTTGGCAGAACTAGGTGGAGGTTACAAAGGCCTCCATTCAACAGCATTTGACTGTGAGAGTAGCCAAATATATATCTATTCAGTGATTGTTGGATGAAGGAATTATATCAACTGATTCAATAAAGTTCATAAATCTTTACATGTTATTTCTTGCACAGGAAGTCACTGAGTATCTCCAGCAAAAAAAATCTATGAGGGTCCAAGGCATCATTGGCAATGCCTTCACTGATCATAGGTGGGGACACCTTAGACCCACTGTCTCCATGCATCAAAGCATTGACTCTATTACAGGCACCACAGCAACCAGGTGAGTCACTGTGTGAGTATGCAGTGAGGCAGGCCACTGTGGATTGGCAGAGGCAGGCCATGTTGGGGACTATTGTAGTCCCTGAAGTGGCCTCAACAGAGGCAGAGTCAGTGATAATGGTGAAACACTCTGCAGTATGCTGTAGACTTGCTGGGTATACCCAGAGAGTACTGACATGGGAAGATAGAATTGTGTTGCAGTAATTCTGCAATGAGGACATGGAGGACTTTGGACAGTCCCAAGTTGAAGACCAAGGGGTGGTGTTCTGGAGAAATACTCTTTGGGATGCTTGGTCAGAAGGGTACAGGTCCAATGGTCATAATCAACCAATAAAGACCAAGGAGGAAGGATCTCACTCCTCACTGGATGGTGTCCTTGGGAGTGCTATGGAGAGTTACTCCATGTACCAACAAGAGGCTGGACTGGAAGGTAGTAACCCTCTGAGTCAGCCTAAACATGGCACAGAATACAGAGGAAGCTTTGGAGAGGATCCACAAGAAAGCAATTGGGTGGATTTGTTGCCCAGGATGCCTTGTTGAGGACTGGAAGGGCCAGGAGGTGGTGGTGGAGGACCTGGAAGAGGTCCTTCCTTCCCTAGATCAGGACCTTCTTCACCTCTGAGTGGGGGTGCATCAGATTCATTAGGGCCAGATGATGCCCCATTAGGTGATGGAGAGGAAAACCTGGGGTGCTGGAATGGATGGAGGAGGACTACTGTCCTGCTCAAAAGGCAGCTATGGCAGTTTTTGATGCTGCCACAGCATCAGGGGTGTTTCACCACTCCAGGAGTGGGAGAAGCCTACAAGTATCACTCCCAAATGATGTATGATTGTCTGAGGGCAGTGTACTTTCAGTATGTTTGGTTATACCTGATGGACTGAAGCTAAGGAGGAGTGACTCATCCAAGATGATCACCCCATACTCAGGGTCAGCCAAGTTCAGTGAACTTAAAGGCTGGTTAATGAGCATCTGCATGTTCTACACAGTAGCACAATATTGTGGAAATCAGAATAAAGTTCTCATTTTAATAGACTTTTTAGCAGCAGGTACCCTGAAGTGGTATCTGCAACATGTAATTCATGTCAATCATGCCCAGTCACATTGGAGATTCAAGGATGTAATCCTTGGACTGTATAACTGATTTGTGCAGCCTTGAACTATGCAGGATGCATGAGATGCATTCCATGATGTGGCCTATGTTGTTGAAGGGGGTGTGCAGGGCTTCTATGATGCCTTGCTAGACCATGCTCAGAACATGGCTGTCTTTCCATACAAGTTCACTATTCATGAGCAGTTCTTAGAGGGAATACCCTCACTGTTGAGGAGTTTGTGTCCAAGGCTAAGGCCTATAAGAACAGCATAAAGACTGCTGCACACTATTTAGAGCACAGCAGGAAAGCTCAACTGGGGCACCTTCTGTCATTGGTGGCCATGTAGTCTCCCAAGCTGGGGACTGCATTGACTAGATGGGTGGAACTGGTGAGATTATTATCTTAGTCACAGTCTGTTAGGCTGGTGAGGTAAACCCATGCATGCATGGATAGTAGGCCTACACATCTATGGGGTGAGATAGGGATTTCATTGTTGTCCTCTCATCTGCTGGTGAGAAATACTTTCAATTAAGGACTATCTTTTGGTTATATTTCCATGTGGTCACATGCTATAAGTCTGGAGATTGAGGCTATTTACAATGGATTTCCATTTTCAGTGCAATCTCTGGAGTTATGGCAATTTTCAGAGTTTGTACCTTTGGGTTAGGGTTAGAAGTTTTTTTGAAGCATCACACCTGGCCAGGGAGCTCCTTAGACTTGTTCTCTTTGGATCTCCTTCTGCCAGGTGAGTAGTTATGTCTATAGACCCTTGTACAGTACTGAATAGACTTTGGATTTCCCTCTGCCAGTTGTGTGACTTAGCCACAGCCTCCAGAGGTCACCCTTACAACAGAATAAGTCTCTAGTTTTGGTTTGGGAGCCCCCTGTTCAATTGTTTTGATAAGTCAAAGCAATTGTGTCAATTGTTTTGATAAGTCAAAGCAATTGTGTCAATTGTTTTGATAAGTCAAAGCAATTGTGTCAATTGTTTTGATAAGTCAAAGCAATTGTGTCAATTGTTTTGATAAGTTAAAGCAATTGTGTCAATTGTTCTGATAAGTCAGTGCAACTGAAAGGTCTCTGCCCTACCAGCAATGTGTTACTCTCT